>JAJJMA010175445.1:0-25253 GCA_023529015.1 Papaver nudicaule
ATAACAAAGTTGTATGACCTCAACTTTTGTCTCTATAATCTCGAGATATGACTTCATCAAAGAAATCATCTATGATGCGTGCAGTATTCCTAGAATCCTCTTCAGAAAGACCAGCTAAAGCAAGTAACAATGATGTATAATGAGCACAACTATTTATGAAGCTTTGGGCTTTGTCTTCATGGAAATAGCTTTCTTCCTTTCGTAATCGATTTTATACAGAAAGTACTTTCTCATGTGTGAATATTCATCAATTGTTTCTCTAGAGTTATCATGGAAATAGCTTTCTCCCTCTCTATAGTCATCCTCTATTAGGTATCAGTTCCTCTTGGGATTTACCTACGGCTATAAAGACTTCTCTTGAGAGTTGGGAAGCACAGGTAGGAGATTGAGACCTTAGTGGCTGATATTGGAGTAACCTATAACCTTGGTAACCTGATCACATTCTTGTCTATTATACGGTCCTTCTCTTCTGCAATATGGTCATTCAAGAACTGATACGCCGCACACCGGGTTGAAAGGAAGCAACGCAAGGCTACACTCGGTGTTTTAAGACCTAGTTATCTCCGGTTGTAGAAGTTTCTTCAGGGATTATTTTTACAATTGAGGTAGAGACAAGTTGGGCATAGTTTACTCGGTTTACTTGTAAGTAGATTTCCGTATGACCTGGAGCAATCCGAAGGAAGTTACTTTGTGTATGTCAAACTGACAGAGGACAGTTCAAACATATAGTTGATAATTGAGGTTGCAAAGCCGGAATTATTGACACAAGCCTTTAACATCGGTTAAAGAAACTTCTAGGCCTGTAAAGGACGTCAGCTAGGGGAATCAAGTACGTGAAGATCTGTGGGGGATCTAGAAACGTAAGGAGTGCGACAGTAGCAAGTTCGCTTGGAGGGCTAGAACTGGTCTCTGCTACATCCCAGACCGAAGTCAGGTAGTAGGCTAGCGTTTGTAGACAGTTTGTACTGTGTGGTGTTCAATCTGGACGAGGTCCCGAGGTTTTTCTACAGGTCGTAGTTTCCTCGTTAAAAAAATCTCTGGTGTCTTGTGTGCTTTACTTTCCACATTATATTCTCTGATTATATAATTAAGCAAACACAAGAAGTACGTTATCGTTAACCTGATTGTTGTTTCCAATCCATCCAAAGGATTTACCAAGACTCTGTCTTGCGTTGGACTGATCACTTGTTATCCAAACTCAGGTTAAATAGATCTGGATATTTATTTTTGAGATTGTCCAGATATGACCATAAGACTCACTAGCCCAAACGAAAAGTTGGTAGTATTTCGGTACCCCTGCTTTTTCACTATCAACTATAGTATTCGAAAAAATATTAACAAGTCTCTTTCTAATTGCAGTAAAATCGTTTACTCAAATGGAGCCGAAGCTACCAAACATGATTCCAAAGACTAATATTCCAGGTATGTCTTCTACTAGCAGTTCGTGGACCTCATCTAAAAATAAGAGGAGAAAGTCACGAAGTCCTATAAACCGGACTTCATTGTCCCCTTCTCAGTAAAAAGAGACAGGACTCTCGCTATTGTTAATCCTTGTAGCGAGAAAAGGTCTAAAATAGGGTTATGTACAAAAAATGTTTTAAGATTGTGCATAACAAATATTTACCTTAATAAGACAATAATCTATCATCTCTGAATTATTGAGCAATGTTTTCCGGAAGAGATGTGTCCACTCTCAAAGGATTATGTGATCCCTTGTCCTGATGGTTTATGATTTTCAATCATAATTGCCTTACAACACCTACCATATGCCTCCTGAATTGCAGTGAGCCGAAACAAAGAATATATATTCAATGGTGCTATCACATCATAAATTAGAGTCCAAAATGTAATGACTCGATGTGGATGTCAACTCGTTTTGTGCTACTTCTAGAATTCTCCCTGCCTCTGGCTCTTAAGGCAAAAATCGAGACCAGGATCCATGGGAATATCTGTGAGAAATCCAAAAGGAATATATGCTCTTAATATCATATTGTTGACATTTTTAAACTTAGTTTTTCGGGTAAAAAATTGTCTGATGATATTTACCCTTGGGGTCACACTATGTTAAATTGCCTTTTTTACCTTGACATAAATTGCTCAGTAAAAATCGTTCACGCTATCTTTCATGAACGACATTATATCCTTTTTAAAAACCTAAACTCTGTGTGTGACTTGATAAGGGAAATAGTATGAAGGGATATCATATCAGTCCGTATCAACGAAGTAATTCTTTTCTCCATAAGAATTGAAACCTCAAGATGAATGACAATACATGGACTGTTTTTCTACGTTCCTGTAAAAAGATTCGTCTTGAATCTTCAGACAGTGAATCTAGTTTATCATCAGGGAACAAAGCAATGCTAGCTCAATTATCAATTCCTTGTATTTCTGAAGAACAGAGAAAGGTGTCTGACATGAAACTTGATGTTGTTCTTGAACACGTTCAAAGTTTAAGCAAGGAGTTTAAGAAACTCACCAATCTTATCACTGACCTCACCTCAAGGGTAGCTGCTATTGAGCGAGACTGGACTATCTATGAAGAACCATAAAAAGAGGTAACTGAAGAATAATTTTCTTCTTTGCATTAACTAGATGAAAGCAACTGCATATGGGTAGGTTATTTTGCCTAAGCCTCTTTGGCTTTCAAATATCTTTTGAGTTTTTAGTTTGAATGCAATACCTAAATTTCTTTTTATAAGGATTATCTTTGTGAACATATTGCATAAATCGTGAACTTGCTTTTTTAGCCATATCACCCGTTCGGGTAAAGCAGTTCATGAAGAACTATTAAAATCCATGCTTCCGACGGGAGACGATTTTGATAAGGAGGAACCTCGTAGGATACAATGTTGGACTCCGCTGGATAAAATGTTATACCTTTGATTCTTAATCTTACAACTACTGAGAATGGGTAACCTTATGTTTTCTCTAAAGGCGATGGTTGACCGAAACTCTCTGAGAATTTGGAAGATTAAACCTTGAATTCCTATTTGAGCGTAACTGGCTAGGGAAGAAAAACATAATTGCAATTTTACTTGCGAAATTGTGCTTTAACCCAAGGATTTATTTAAAATCCTTGGTTGGGAAGGTCGTCGCGTTGTTCTTTAGGGAATAACACCTAATGGGGGAGAGTTCTTTTTGAACTTGTGTTTCATGGTAATATCTTTTTGGGGTGTGCGGATGTGGAGATTGCGAGAGAATTGCATCTTTTTATCTCTCGTTTCAGGTATGTTTACTTTTGTCTACATTGATTGACGTTATTTTATGATGATTCCTATTTTTCTTTTTCTTTTGTCTATTTTTGTGACAAAAAGGGGGAAAAATCTTGTAGTAAGTGGGAGTAAAATCTTTTAACTACTTAGACAATTGTCTACAACATTGTCATAGGGGATTAAAATCGATCTGCTTGTCATGTCAAAGCAAAATTTAGTGTATTGAGTAAGGGGGGGAACATATCATATTGGGTAGTATCTTTAAGCATCGATGCAATATGTTTACAAGTTTTGTATACTACTCAATTGCATAACAACTCTGGTTGGACTATGTCCTTCTAGAACCAAGATGTATGGTGACTTTGAGTTTGTTATTTGTACCTTGAATTTTCACTTGCAGGAACACTCTTATTTGAGGATGTTGAATATTACAAGAAGATCAAGTATATTATGGTTAGAGCTAAAAGATTTTACTTTTTGAATCCATATGTAAGATTGGTTTTGACACTAAAATTGACAAAAGGGGGAGATTGTTAGAGCATTGCTCGGTTGAACCCACTGATGTTATTATCTCAAGTCAGTTGTCAAGTTTAGATGACAAAAACACAATCCTTGATAAGTCTACTCTACAACTCGGAATAAGATAGATTTAGGTATTCGAGACGAAGACCATTGAAGATGAATACCGGAGCTTACATACTTGATAAAATATATCGTCCTCACTAAAGGTTAAAAAAGTTTTCCTTTCAAGTTTCGTATTTACCATTTTATCATGAAAATAGTTTATGATATTTTTTATGTGATCCGAAAGATATAATGATTAGTTCTCTTAAGCTTTCAAGTCATTATATGACCAATGCTCATGTAGAATGTGGAATATTGAGTTAGTTCTTAGATTGTCTGAACAACACACGCTTTCATGTACGCGTTTAGCTTTTCTAATTGAACTTGAGCATTTTGTATATACGTGAACATGTACGCGTATATGAGAACTCAGGAGATTCATGAACTCAACAAATTGCTCTGTACTCAAACTAGTATGCGTACATATAAACCATGGAAAGAACCTATCAACAACATACACGTTCATGTGTTGACGTTCTTGCCTATTGTGAATAGACTTTTCCAAGCTTTCACAATTTGGACCATGGAACTCATGTCCATAATTTACTTTGGTTTGTATACTTATGGACTCCTTAGCATGGCCAAACTTGTTTAGCCATTGCCATCCTTCTTTGATCAAGGCGAGTCTTTTCACAAGCTTTAGGTTTCGGCCAACGGGTTAGCAGAAGATCAATACAAGCCTATAGACTTTTCTGAGTTCGGAAACTTGCTTGAGCCTCACTCAAAAGTTGCTTAACTTTAAAGAAAAGCCTTCCTTGATGATCACTATAAATAAATGACCTTCTGAAAGATAAAACCTCAATCCTCTACACATCTGTGTATCCTTGCATAAAGGTTGGTCGTCATCTCGAAGCCCTTTTCTTAGACTACGACTATCGAAAGACTTTACTTGAGGATCGTGAAGCACATGTTAGAAGTAAAATTCCGGATCCTATATATTAGGTCGATTGAATTATTTCAATCTTATCACGACCAAAATTTGATAGAAACTTCGTACGACGAATCTCGTATCGTAAGCCCCAGAAGTTCCGTAACGCAAATTCACGAACTAGGTTTTATACTAAGTTCATCAAGCCTTAGGAGGTAAAATTGTTTAGGCTAGATCAGTAAGCCCTAATCAGTAAAAACGATTTCCATTAACCTTAACTTTAAGTCTAAAGGAAATCACAATCGCATTCTTGTTTTTAACAGAATACTTTTAGGCGTCCTGTTAGAGGCAGGGTAGCGCTAGTCTTCACGAAGGGAAGTAGAGCAACTTCTAGGCCTGAAAAAAACGTCAGCTATTATGTATGTAGGTTTCTACAGGAGCTAAGAGACGTAAGAGCACATTGGTAGCTGAATTGGTTGTAGTGTTAATTCAGTCTCGATACATTCCAGTCCAAAGTCTGAGAGTTGGCTAGCTAGCGTCTATATTCGCTTAATACTGAGGGTGTTCACATCTGGACGAGGTCCCGAGGTTTTTCTGCTGGTTTGCAGTTTTCCTCGTTAACAAAATTCCAGTGTCTTGCATTACTTTTCCCTTCCGCATTATATTATCTTTGATTTATATAATTGGAGTAATAAGTTTGTTGATTCATACCCTTGAGTGAATCCATCTCTATTGAGATCTACAAGAACTCGTTCTTGTTAGGGTTCGGTTTCCCTGAGCTATACTCGGGTTGTTGTTTGGATATTGATTTGTGAGATCGTTCAAACAACCTAAATCAACTAGGTTCACGAAAACTAAAAGTTTGTGGTATATCTCGGTATCCCCTCTTTTTGACTTTCTGCATATGTGCCTTATTTTTAGATGTGGAATTTTTGTCATTAACCTCCTTGCTAATTTCTTATACTTTAGTAGCGAATCGTTTGTTTGATAGCTCCTATCGAGTTGTCTGACTACGAGCTGAGAATCTGTGGTTACCCTTGCCTCTTGGATTTCCATTTCTAACATGAGTTTTAACGTATGAATCATTGCCTCATACTCAGTTTCATTATTCGTGGCTTCGAATTCTAATCGAAATGAGTACACAGTTCGCTTCCCCTCTGGCGAAGTGAAAACTATTCCAATTCCACGACCATCTTCGTTTACTGATCCATCGATAAATACTTTCCAACGTCGAGGGTGACACTGTTGTAAAAAATCTAATGGTCCATCCTCCTTATCTATGCCTAACATTGGTTATTCTTCATCTTCTTATTCGACAGAAAATTCTGCTAGAAAGTCAGCTAGGACCTGCGATTTTTGTGCCGTCCTAATTTCGTAGATTACATCGTATTGCCCTATCTGAGCGTTCCATTTTGGAATTCTTCCTGCTGCCTGAATGTTTTCGAGAACTGATTCGATGGGTGTCTTAGTTAGTACGATGATTCGATGAGCCTGAAAGTATGTCTGGAGCTTTTGAGTTGCCACTACTAACGCTAGTATGAGTTGATCTAGCTTGGTATAGTTTTCTCCGCTGGGAAGAGTGTCCTACTGATGTAATATACGGGCTTTCCTTCTTCTTCGGTTGTCACGAGTACTGCACTAATGGCGTCAGAGTTGGCTGCTATGTAGAGCCTTAAGTTTTCATCCTTTTCTGGTCGCTGCAAAGCTGGTAAACTTGCTAGATAATTCTTGATTCCCTAGAATGTCGCTTCATTCTCATCTGTCCACACAAATTTTTCTCCTTTCCTTAAGATGCTAAGATGTTTTTACATCGATGCGAGGATCGAGCAATGAACCTACTTAGAGCTGTTATCCTTCTGTTTAACGCTTGCACATCTTTTATCGTTGTTGGCAATGGCATATCTCTGCTCCGATTTCAGTTTTTGTAACGACGTATCCTAAGAACTTTCCCGAGGTGACTCCGAATATGCACTTGGCATGGTTGATTTTCATACTTTTCCGCATCTTCTCCAGTATCTCTCGCAAGTCTGCTACGTGGGTTTCTGTTTTTTTTTTCTTTTCACTAGCATATCATCTACGTATGCTTCCACAGTTTTCTTCAACCAAGGGCCAAATATATTTTCCATTTCCTTCTGATATGTAGCACCAGCATTCTTTAAACCGAACGACATACGGGTGTACCGATATAATCCGTTGGTTGTAATGAATGTCGTGTGTTTTTGATCTTCTTCTGCTAATGGAATCTGATTGTATCCAGAGTAATCGTCCATGAAAATTAATAATTCATGACCTGCTATGGCGTCCACTATTTGATCTATACTGGGTAACGGGTGTGGGCCCTTCGGACATGCTTTATTTAAATTGCTGAAATCGATGCAAATTCAAACTCTTTTCTTTTTCTTTGGAACTATGACCATTTTCGAGATCCAACCCGCATACTGAATTTTCTTGATAATTCTTGTTGCAATCATTTTATTAAGCGCGGACTCCACTGCCTTCTTATATACATCTGCTAGCTTCCTTGGCCTTTGTTTGAATGGTCGCATCCATGGATTGATGTCTAGGTGGTGACATGCTAAACTTGGGTCGATTCCTAGCATCTCGCCCATCCTCCAAACAAATACGTCTGCATACTCCTTCGACAAATTTTCCAGATCCATTCGCCGCCCTTCTGCCATTAACGTTCCGATTCTTACAATCTTTGGTTCCTCGATAGTTCCAATGTTTATGTATAGTGTAGGCTCTGTGGGCGTGAAATTCGGTGCTTCCTCGTTCATTGGGATGGGGTCTTTTGGGGCTTCTTTTGTGATTGCCTCGCTGTTTCCTTTGATGACTTGATTAATTTCTCTTTCGATCCTCTACTCGCTATTTTTTTCGACACTCCCTTTGGTGACGCCTCACATACTTTCTCAGCTCGATGTCCATCGTATGCCATGTTTGTGACTCCATAGCATCGCCACTGATTTCTCCAATGCCCATAGGAGTTGGGAACCTGAGTTTTTGGTGTAGCGTTGATGCCACTCCTAAGAGTCCGTGCAACCATGGTCACCCAAGTATAGCATTGTAAGGTAACTCAATGTCCAAGACATAGAATGTGGTTAGCAGTTTCATCGGTCCTACATATATTGGCAAAGATACGTCCCCTTTTGGTTTTGACGCTCTCCCGTTGAATCCATAGATGGTGTAGTCAGATGCCTTTATTGGGGTATCTTTGAAAAATTGCATGTAAGTTATTCAGAAGAGGATACCCACAAAGCTCCCGGGATCAATTAATATTTTTGGCAGTGACTCCTTGTTTACGATTGTGGTGATTACCAAAGGATTGTTGCTCGAATCCCCTTCTGGAATGTCTTCAGTCGAAAAGAATACCGGTTCTAATTGTCAGGGTTCGAATTTCCTTGCCTCCTCGACAAGCATTATTTCATTTCCTTCAAGATCTCGTTTGTGTATCCTCCCTGTTATGTTGCTTCGCAAGATAACGCTTCTCCTTGAGTGTATCATTGAATTACAATAGACATGGCGTAGTGTAGCTCCAGTATTTAGCGATTCCATTTCGATTTGTTGCTTCGATGTCGTGAATCTGACAGCGACCCTGTAAAATGTAGCTGACAAGTGAGGTTCACTAGAATTATTTGTGTTCTAAGGGACTGACATGCATACTCTTGGTTTTTGCCAATTCTGGCAAAATAAGTTTTTCTGTTATTTTCTAGGGTTTCTAACACTAAGGCTTTTATAAATGTTTTTCTTAACGTTCCTGATTTTCCTAGATCTGCGTTCCAAAAATGGAGGTTCCAGGTAATCAACTGTTCTTCAAATTTCCATAAAAGAATACGATGGATATGTGAATAATCTACTTTCCTGATATAACTAAGAGAAACCCTAAATACCCCTATACATGTTTTCGTAGTATGAATCGTGTACAAAGTTCTAGGGGTGTTTTCTGGAATTTATTATAATAACGGATTCGAAAATCAAAATACTACTGTTTCTTTCAAGATTTTGAGAAATAACTTTTCCATTATGAAAACTTTGCATCTTAATTAGATCTTTGTGTTACAAAGCTTGGATTCCTTGAAAGACATCGATCTATCATATGATATTTTGCTCGAGGTTCTTAAGTACCCTAAAGCTTTAAATCTTTTGATACTTAAGCTAGTAGAGCCTATTTTAAGTAATGAAAGGTGAAACAAGAGTAAAACCTTAAAACTCTAAGAAGTTAAAATTGCTGAATTTTTTTGAAAACCACCAAAGCACAGGCAAACCTAAGTTGTTTTAATCAGTCCCTGTTTCTAGCGCCAAACTATGTTGGTATAAAATCTGCAAAGATATCTTATACCTAACCGCCAAGAGATCAATATATACTACTAACGATTTTATGGTAATACCAGCGTGTATCATGATATCGAAACAGACCAAACACCATATCGAGGAAGACTAATGCATGATAAATAACAAAGTGAAGACCTAATATTTATTAATTTGAAGTTTTTATCTGTCTAATACTACATGGAAATTGTGCTTCAAGACTTGAGGAGATTCAATACTAACCTAATCTCACTCACACGCCTTTAGACTTATCAAAAATCCAACCCCTTCAACTGTGTTCGAGCTCGCCTTTTATAGGACGAGTTACAAATGGGTTACAACTAATAAGATGAAATACATAATCGTGGAGGTGTCATTAGCTGTCGAGTGGGTTGGTGGCCCTCGAGATATTCTCGAGAGGATGTTCAGTACATCGAGGCTCTTCACTTCGAGAACCTCAACTCACGAGTCTTTGGTCATCGAACTCATTTCCCTTCGATGTCTTTCAGGCTGTCTTCCACTTACAGGCACATCTTTTCATATATTTGATTGGGACGACTCACTGTTGCACGAGATCTTCTCGGGTTCTATTCCCTGTTTCGCGGTCATTGGCTTGCCATCCTGCTTCCGTTCTAAGATCCTTACACGTGTCTCGATGGTTTTATCCCCCACATCTAGAGACCAATAGGTGGCAAGATTTGGACCCTTGATTCCCCACACCTTATCCTACCATAGAGCATCAGGGGGGTCACCATTATAAAACTCACCCACTAATTTTTTGACACCTATTGGTGTCCATATGGGGTGTTCAACAAGCATTTTCGGATTAAAAGCAAAACAGATTTCTTCCAAGTTGGCATCCCCCAACTTTCCATTTCCTGTTGATGAGGTCATTGAATTGTTACTAGATATGGCCAACGTTGCAGGCAATTTAGAAAGTTTTTTTTTTTTTTTTTGAAAAAAAGGAAATTTAGGATGTTGAAAAAAATGGAACACATTAAGTTGGGTTCCATTCAAAAAAAAAAAAAAAAAATCGTTCCGAAGTCATCCGGAGTTGGGGCGCCTTCCCAAAATTCCTTTTTTATTTTAATTTTCATATAAGCAACACCGAACAGATTACACAGAGGCAGGCAGCCCTATGGTCCTTACATAAAGATGGTAGGAGAGCCAAACAGGGAGTATGGACCATGCCCAAGTTGCCAGGTCGTGGGCAACTGCGTTTACATTTCAGTTCATAAACTCAAGAGTACTTAATATAGAAATTGGGGATTAGGGTTTTAATATCCTGAAGCAGACAATGAGTTCTCTGATCTCCATGAAGGTCTTTTTATTTATCTGATCCAATATTGTTAAAGCATCCCTCAGAAATCATAGTGAGTTTCTTTTTAAAATTTCGTTTTGATTTGATTAGTTATTCTCATTGTTCTACATAAATATTCTAATTGATCCGTTAACAACAATTTTGCCCATATTCTCTTACTATTTCTGTTGATTCAATTCTTGTTTTGCGGTCCTCTTCTTTGAGATTTCTAATGTTATTCTATTTTGGCTATTTGCTTCTGTTGGTTTTATCAATGTTAATTGAATTCTGCTTGTTAGGGTTTTATGTTGTTCTTAGTTACACTCTAGTTACACTCAGTCATTTACTTTTCCTTTCTGTTATCTGGTGAATGTGTGTGCTATACGTGTGTGTCTGTTTTGTCTGTTGTGTGAGCTGTGCTCTCATCCACGTGTTATTTGTCTGTTTGTGTTGTTGGTTGACAGGTGGTTCATCCAGCCTGTTAGTTGTGTCTGTTATATAAACATTTCGTTTCTTTATTGTTATGTAAGTTTCTGGTCTGAGATTAATCTCATTTTCTCTTAATGAAAAGTTCATCTGTGCAACTATGGTATCAGAGCCATAGCTCTGCTTCACAGCTGTCTGTCGATCCTTTCATGGTGACTTTCTTCTTTGTTTGATCTATCACTAAGAAACTTCTTCAAGTTCTCCATTTCATTTTAAAGTCGCCTGTTTTGTTTCAAATTTTTTTGCACAGATTTACTTGATTCTTGATTTCTAGATCTCAGATCTACTTTTTCAGCGTTTTCTTTTTCAATTTCTGTTTATGAATACTGAGTTTCCTTCATCCTTTACTATGGAAAATTCCACTGCTGTTTCAATTGCTGGAGTTAGTCTTACTACTTTACAAAATTTTGTTCCTATTAAGCTTAAAGAAGACAATTATATTACATGGAGAAATTTGTTGCAACCGGTGATTCAGAAGTACAAATTGATGCGATTCTTGAATGGATCTCATCCATGCCCTCCTCAGTACACTAATCCAAGAAATCAAATGAGTGGAATTGAAAATCAGGCTTATACTGATTGGAAAGATGAAGATGCAACAATCTTGATGTGGCTACATCTTGTCATTTCTGATCCAGTTCTTGTGTACTTCTCTAATGCACAAACTTCGCACGAATTATGGACTAGTATTGAAACTAGACTTGGAAGATCCTCTGCTACTCACTCTGTTCAATTACGCACAAGGCTTCTTTCTATTACTCAAGGTGATAAATCCATCCCTGCTCTTGTTAATGAGATACGTTTGTTATCAGATCAGCTAGCTGCTGCTGGAGATGCTGTTTCTGATAGAGATTTGGTGGTAATTACACTCAAAGCTCTTAATGATGATTATATTCCATTTGCTTCCTCTATGCGTCACAAAACTCCACCAGTTACTTGTATTGAATTACACAATAGCTTTCTTAGTGAAGAGGCAGCTATGCATGATAGACAGAAGACAACCAAAATCAATGTTGATGCTAGGGCTTTTGCTGCAAATTCTTATTCAAGATACAACACCAATAATAATTCAAGGGGAACTTATAGAGGAGGTTATAGAGGTAGTTCTAGTGGAGGATATAGAGGAGGCAGATATCCTAATCCCAATATATTTCACAGATCTGGTGGTAGATATTCATCTTCAGAGGAGAAATGTCAAATTTGTCAGATAGCTGGTCATACTGCTCTAACTTGCAATCAGCGCCTAAATTTCTCATATCAAGGAAGAAAACCATTACCTAATCTCAGTGATATGCTTGCCTCAGCAGACATATTTGATGATGATCCTGAGGAGTTTGAAGAATCTTTTCCTTATGATGGCTCTGAAATGATCACTACTGCTAATGAACAAGGTATGAATATCACTCATCTTGCTAATACTATTAAACATATTAGTGATCATTCTTTTTCTCTTCACAATGTTCTTGTTGTTCCTAAAGCATCAAAAAATCTTTTATCTGTTCATAAGTTTACTAAGGACAATAAATGTTCCATTACTTTTGACGCATTTGGTTTTTGTGTAAAGGATCTCATATCACAGATGATTCTTTTCCAAGGGCCACATGAGAATGGACTTTATCCTTTTCACTTCTCACCAATAAATCAGCCTCATCCAATAAAGCTCTCTCTGCAACACTCACTCAAGAAGAATTACTTTACAAGAGATTTGGACATCCATCTTTTCAAACTCTCCAGAGGTTATGTCACATGTTAAATCTGTCTCATATGACAAGTAAACCAATTTTTTGTAATGACTGTAAGCTTGGTAGAAGTCATAAACTTCATTTTAGTCTGTCTAGCACTACTGCTACTAAGCCACTTGAGCTTCTTCACATGGACCTTTGGGGACCTTGCTATGTCAGGTCTGTGTCAGGTTGTTTTTACTATGATAATGTCATAGATGAATACTCCAAGTATTGTTGGATCTTTCCTTTAATCAATAAATCTGATTTTCAACATGTCTTTGTTCAATTTGTTACTCAAATTGAAAATTTACTTTTTGTTTCTGTTAAGTGCATCAGACGTGATGGAGGGGGGGAATTTATAAGCACTTACTTAGGCAAATTTCTAGCAGACAAAGGTATTTCTCATGAATTTTCATGTCCTCATACTCCTGAACAAGATGGAGTTGCTGAAACTAAACATAAGCATATTCTTGATATTAACAGAACTCTTTTGATTCAATCTGGTATGCCTGACAAATTTTGGGTTGAAGCATTTTACACTGCTAATTTTCTTATCAATAGATTGCATGCTAGATCAATTCAAAATGTTTCTCCATTTCACAAATTGTTTACTAAGACTTCTGATTATGCTTTTTTGAAGGTTTTTGGTTGTTCCTGTTTTCCTTGGCTAAAGCCATATACAACCAATAAACTTCAACCTAGAAGCAAGCACTGTGTTTTTCTAGGATACAGTCTATCTCATAAAGGTTACAGGTGTCTAGATCCTCTTACTGGAAGAGTTTACATTTCTAGACATCTTATTTTTAATGAGTCATCTTTTCCTCTCAAGTCTGCAGCTATTTCCTCTGATTCAATTTCCAGTGCTTTATATCCACAAAAATTTTCTATTGCTGCTTCTGATCTCACTCCTTCTGTTTCTCAATTTCCCAATGTTTGCTCTTCATCTACTTCTGATAATGATCAAGCAATTTATATTCCTGTTAATGATCACAACATGCTTACTAGAGCTAAGATGGGCATATTCAAACCTAAAAGCATGCTAGCCACTAAGCATTTGTGACCTGTTGTTTTTCTCTGTAATACTGCTCTTCCTGTTCCTACTTGTTTTACTCAGGCAAACAAGATTCTAGTTTGGAGAGCTTCAATGGTCAGGGAACATGATGTTTTTAGAAGGTGCAGGAACTTAGACCAAGTTTCCATTTGTTAAAGGCATGAATGGTGTAGGCTGTAAGTGGGTGTTCAGAGAGAAACAGAAAGCTGATGGTTCTCTTGACAAGCACAAATCCAGAGTTGTAGCAAAGGGATTTCATCAGAGATATGGTGAGGATTTCACTGATACTTTTAGCCCTGTAGCTAAACCTACTACTATAAGGATTCTACTTGCTTTAGCAGTACAATTTGATTGGGCCATCAGTCAACTTGATGTTTCTAATGCTTTTCTTCATGGAGAGCTCCAAGAGGAAGTTTATATGACTCAGGTACCTGGTTTTGTTGATCCTGAACACCCTGATTGGGTATGCAAGCTGCATAAGTCAATATATGGCTTAAAACAGGCTCCTAGAGCATGGTATGAGAAATTGGCTAATTGTCTTCTAGCTGCAGGATTTATTGCTTTAGCTGCTGATACATCCTTATTTGTGTTCAAAGATGGTAAATTCATTACTATTGTTCTTGTGTATGTGGATGATATTTTAATAACTGGTAATTATTCCATCTTCATCAGAGAAGTTCACTAGTACACAAATGAGCATTTAAGACGGTTTTTTCATGGAGCCATGTGACGGTTTTTGAATCAAGTGGCGATATGACGTCCAATAAACACGTATGGGTGAATGTAGTGTCTGTATTCCCCCTTTATACGACGGTTTTGATTGCTTACAGGATCCTTGGCAAGGATTGAGCTATCAACCGTCGCAACTACTGACCACATTGTCACTCTCCTATGTGTTTGTCAAAGCAGTGTCGAATGACTGTTGAATAGCAACGTGAAAGCAATTCCATAAATTCTTCAAGTGTCCATTTGCTCAGATATAACTACGCTGTTGATTCAGTAGCCTTCGGGAATCATAAAGGCACGTTGAGCTTGTGTTTGTCATTGTCAGTGTCTATCTACCAGTAGATAGCAACGTCAAGATGTTCGATAATTTATATGCGTGTCCACTGTGGGAGTTTTCAATTGACACTTACCAACTAGAGATTTCCTTGAGTGTCCATAGACAGCTCAATAGCCATACCAGGACAATAAGATGTAAGGTGCCAAAATATGGGTAGATTGCCACTTGAAGAAATAATTGTTTACTCAGCGTGTCGGTTTTCATTCGACACTCTCCAATTCGAGATTATTGTTGGGTGTCCACAGCCGGCATCTGTAGCTACTCCGGGACAAAAATGATGAAAAGTGACAAAATATGGGTTAGTAGACACTTGAAGAAATCAATTTTTACTCTGTGTGTCCAATGTGGAGGTTTCAGTTCGACACTCACCAATTCTACATACTTGTTGGTGTCCATAGCCAGCATCTATAGCCACTCGAGGACAATAAGAGTTGAGCTGCCTAAATATGGTTATATTGCCACGCGATCTATCTATATCTAAGGGTACGTGACAAACAAAATGGACGGACCTCTGAACCGGGTCAGGGACCCATGTCCGCGAGCTAATATTTAGGTGCATGAACCAGGCTCGAGCATCCGGGTAAGCCCTCTAGTCCATAAGATCGTTTAGAACTTACACAACAACGATGGGCTTAATTTAGGTTACAACCCAAGATAAATCTGATCAGTCCTAGGATCTGTTACAGACGTATTTTGCAGTTGGGCTTAACCTACACATTAACCAGAGTCATCAGACCAATATGAGCGCGTTTGTCATGGAACTCTCATCTTCTGCAATGTTGTATTCTTTTCCGAAGGGGTACATGCATTTCACTTAACAGACGTGTATATTGGTTGCGTCCATTGAATGTCTATATAAAGTTCAAGACATTCTAAGTGCCCCTATATAACTATGTTGTGATGGAAAAACGCATCTCTTGAAATTCCGTTACATTTTGGTAGAAAATGAGGAGTCTTTTCCCGAAAGGGTACAAGCATCTGCAGTTCTGCACCAATGCATTTGTCGACTGAACAGACGTGTATATTGGATGTCTATATAAGTTCAGTATTCTACACAATAATCCTAAATATCCTTATCCCATCATTCAACACTAACAACAATGGATAAATTACCAGAGGAATTAACTACAAAGATTTTAGTCCGTCTTCCTACAACAGAGAGTGTTTCTCACAGCAAATTGGTATGCAAACAATGGAAGACCATCCTTGACGGAAAAAAAACTGGTCTACTTATCTCGGCTTCATCAGAGTACTATGGAGGAGATGATGTTACACACCTCTTCTACAGACAACGAGTACGAGAAGAAGACTACTCAACAATGGCGAACAATTTCAAAAATCACCCGGTCAGTGGAAGTAGCAAGTTTGCTAATTTAAACCCAATAGTTGGATCTTGCAACGGTCTTGTGTGTCTATATGATTTTCACGACCGCGCACAAGATCCTATATTACTTATGAATCCAGCAACAGGTGAGTCCCTCGTTCTTCCAGAAAGAGACTCGCGGCCACGTAGAGTACCACAGATTTATGGCAGAGATGTAATAGGAGGTTTCGGCTATTGTGAAGTTACTGGTCAGTATAAGGTAATTAGAATTGATGATGAAGGCTCAGTGGAAATATTCACTCTAGGCGACAAGATGGGATGGAGGGTCATCACAGAAGTACCGTATGTATTCATGGAATCTGGTTTATATGCAAATGGGTGTATTTTTTGGTTCGATCATTCTGACCACACTTATGGATCTGGAAACAGATTAATATCCTTCGATTTGCATACTGAGGAATTTCAGTTACATACGGAACCCTCATACAATCAGGTCCCTGAAGAGTTTTATATAGATGATCACCCAGAAGTTGGAATGATGCTGTTTGGAAGTACTCTCTGCATTTACTGCAAACATAATGACTTTTCCAATGAAATGCTCAGGATTGATTTTTGGATCAAGAAAAGTCCCGAGGTCACTTGGGAACGCGAGGCGAGCATTTTGTTAAAAATAGGGGACATCATATGGCCAGTGTTTAGGCCGTTGGCCTTCGGAAGTCACGAGAACAGCTTATTCAAGAACATCTTGTTATGGGACTGCCATCAATTATCTTGTTACAATACTGAAACTGGAACCTTGAAGGAAGTCTGGCGGGGGCCTTGCCCTTGGGAAACACGCATAGGAATTGTTCCTCACATGATGAGCAATGTCTCATTGAAAGATTTTGGAGGACAGTCTGGGGGGCTCATTGATAAAGTACGTTTTTTGAAGGATTAATGCTACTCTTAAGGGAAATTATTACTTCAATATTATTTATGTTCTTATGTATTTCAGTTTGTATTTCTTTCTTTCCAACTGGTCATGGACGTTATTATTATTTTTTTTTTTGATTGTTTACCGGATGTTGCTATTTTCGATTACTATTATAGAATAACATAAAGTTTGATTAACAATTGGTCAGATATCTTTTTTTGATAAAAGAATTGATCATATATCCCTCGTATTTAACTTATTGATCAAAACTGAAATAAATAACCATAACCATTAACTACAGACCTGTATCTTCCACATTGCCAGCAACATCAAATTTGAACGTCATCTGGATAGGGGTGTCTCAGCATCCTCAAGTATTTGGTACATTTCTAAACATTCAGTAGCATCCGCTGAAATTCCCATTGGACATTCAGCACTTGTGCATTGTGCATATCATTGTGGTGGGGCAAGGGAATTTCTCCGTGCTCAGTTCATACGGTATACTTTGGATCCATTCCCGTCATGTATAAATGAATTATAGCCTTGCCTAATAGGAAATTATTTATTAAGAATGCAATGGAATAAATTAGTTCAAGTTATTCAAAACAGAAGCTGAAATAAAACCTAGCATAGTAGATTGCCATAACCTAGTAACACTAAAGTTCGAAATAAAACCTAGCATAGTAAATTGCCTGCTTATTACCAACTACTAAAATAACTCGGATCCTTAATGATGTTTTGATTATCCCTCGACAGTAAGATTGCATCCTTAATGATGGTCTGAATCTCCCTCGACAATAAGCTTGCTAAAATTGACATTTGAAAACGCCGACTCCCGTAACGGTAATGCGTTGTCTTCAAAAGGATCAAATCTATCCACTCCCTCCTTTAAAAACTCGTAACAGTTCTCGTGCAAGAACTCTTCTCCTTCCAGATTTTTGTATTGCAAACGAGTATAAGTTTGCTGAAATCAAATGATTTATAGTTTAAATAGCATACATATATGCATATATATTTGAAAAAAGAAAAGAAAAAGAGGATAAAACATAATGAAAACTCACAAGTTGTTTCTGTGTAAGTCCGGGTTTTGTTTGGCTAAAGACCAACAAATAGCCCATAAACTTTCGCACTATACCTTCTATTACTTCGAATCTAATTTTGATGTCACTGATGCTTCTAGCGTTTTTATTTTTATTGAACGACACAAACTTGTAAAACGTGCCACTCCAAATCTTAGCCATTTCATCGTCATTATCATCTAGAAAATCTTGAATTCCTTTTTGGAAAAAAGCAAGAGCTAGATTCCGCTCTTCTTCATCAATCTTCATTTTGAATTTCTGCATGAAGGAAATCTTGTCCAGGCGTAAATGATCAATTTCATGCTCGTATCTTTCCATTATATACGCTTTAACAATATCTTCATCCTCAACCACATCGTAAGATGCCATTTTTCTGTTGCACCAATAAAATACACGTTGATGATATGGCTATAGTTTGTATATCTAAAAGAACAGACTAACACAGATTTATAAATAGCAATAACTTAAACTTTCAAACATATACACAATTTACCTTGACCATATATATAAGATGAAATAATACGTCTGCATGTACGAGATGATCAAACACCATATGGAGTTTTATTACGGCCCTTTTCTTAATAATGGTGAGAAATGTAAGTAACTGAGTTTCTAGTTCAGCTATCTAGAAGGGAGAAAAAAAAAAGGTGTCATCTGAGAATTACGTTTGTGCAAATTCAATTTGCAGTTGACACCCTAATTTCTTTTCTCCCTTCACTATCGAATTGGATACATTACCTCTCCCTTCAATAATGTACAAGAGTTTGTCCATTCTTGAGATAATTACTGTACTAAGTTGTGTTTCCTAGTAGGTACAGGTACATCTATGTTTGAAATTGATTCTCTGTTCATAGCATTCCCACTCTTCCATACACCCATGTTTAATTTCAAAATCTCTATTCAGTCCATACAAAATTAGAATAAAATACCAAACCAATATATTTCTTTAATTCACTAATGTTGTTACCCTACAAGCAAATGAATATTGTTACACATATCACAAACGTGACATAATTAGTCAACTAATACTGCTTTAATCTTAATTCACTAACGCCGACATCCTGCAAACAAAATAGAATTCACCAACACCTAAGTTTAATCTACAATTTGACAGTGAATTAAAATCACAAAGCATTGCTGTAATTTCTTAAGAAACTTCATATACAATCAAAATCAAACAACAGAATACAGGTCATAACAACATCTACGATCACATAAAGATGCTAATGATCACACTCGACAAACACAAAAAGCATACTAATCAACTATACACCTACAACAAGAAACATTTCGAAAGATACAGACCTACATAGTCAAAAAAAAAGAAATTTCATCATTCACACTCAATGATTTCGACCGCTAAATGTTAGAAAGATTCCATTAAGAGAGATATAAACGGAAGACCTTATTTGAAGATAACTCAGGATAATAGATTGATCCGAAATATTAAAGCAGTGTTAATCCAAAAAATGCATAAAGATGAAATTAAATGATTCTTTCACGCGCTAGATAATAATTGATCAATAGTCAAATTACCCTAGTTTTGAAAGACACGCCCAATATAAGTTGCAAAGAAGGGCTTGTTATGCTTGGTTGATGATCAAAATAAACTATATTAGTTTTCCAGAGATGAAAGGAAGTTCAAGACGTGAGAGATGACCACATCGGCTTCTTGAAGCTTGGGTGATAAAATTGTATTTTATATTTCTGAGCAGTTTTTTTTTTTTTTTTTTGGTATTCGAGCAGTTTTCTTCTTAGGGTAAACTGTAGGTTGAATCGTGGTGTTAATGGAGTTTCCTTAAAACGAGGAAGGTATTTTTTTCTCTTTATTTTTGGAAAAGGTATATCATGGACGTGTAAGCTACACGTGAATATTTGTAAAGAAAGACAATCAAACCATCATCCTCTGAAGCCGAAGCTTTATAACAATCTGCAAAAGAAAAAGGACAAAGGTTACTGCCCTACAACTGCAACCATGAACATCCACTGATCTTATATTAGACAACATGTTCAGACAAGACAAACCCAAGTTCAGTCTCATCTATATATATCTGTGTTGCGTGAAGCATGCTTTAGTTCTCTCTCTCTTCTCTTTCTTCTCGATACATATTAGCACTCTAAAGTCTAGTCACAATTTATAACCTTACTGGAATACTCCAAGCATTTATTCATCTCCATATAATGAACAAAAACTTCTCTCTAGACATGAATATATAGGAAATTTCTTGAAATGATTAAAATATAGACTTAGTCACTTAGTGTTACAGAAAAAAATTTAGTACAAAAAAAACAAATAGCATCGGTGCAAAACAAATCCTAGGTCGCCTTGCGCTTTGGGTTTGAGTCTTTGGGTTTTCGCACAGTTTTATCCGGAACGTCTCCCCGTGAGTAATTTTTCCATGATACCTTGCCCAGATCACGTGGATGTATAGGCGGCAATTGAAAATCATTTCGAGGAGTTGTTACCGTACTGAATTCCTCATCGACATTATCATAGGCATCTATGTAATTTTTTGGAGGTACCTTAAACACGATATATTTTTTGTGGTTCTCTTGGTCTTTAACATAAAATACCTGACTAGCTTGAGAGGCTAAAATGAATAGATCTCCCTTCTTGTCCAACTTATCAAGTTCAACCAAAGTGTAGCCAAGTTTATCTGTTGAGACCCCCCCACCTTTGTTATTGTCAACCCAGTCGCACTTGAAAAGAGTGATTTTCGTTTCATGATAAGTTAGCACCCAAATCTCTTGTAAAACCCCGTAATAATCCCCTGGAGCTAAGGTTATTTCTCCCGATCTGTTAATGTTCGTGTCTGTTGCCTGTACATAGACCCCGCTATTCTGGTACACTGAACCTTCACGAGATTTTGTGCGAAATAGGTAACCATTGACTTGATATGCATCGTATATCGTTACATTCTGTCCCGGGAATTTTGATAGCCACCTTATACTCTCCGTGACACTTCCTCTGGAGACACCCAACTCTCTCCCAACCTGAAATTCATTACAAGGATTAGCCTACAACTTTTCTGAAAGATTTCAAAGCAAAAATAACCTTTTTTGCAAACTCTACCTCTGTTTTTAACCATTCGCCAAAGTCGTCACAATGTTGTTTCTGCAGCAATGCATTGCTTTTATTGGGAAATTTACTTCGCAAATAGTCCATGTGTCGACTGGACGGTACAATGATAACTGTTATGCTCATCAAACAAATTTGGACCTTAAAAAAAGAAGAAGAAGGATGAAGTTAGAAACGAAAACTTACTCAATGTAAGGTTCGACATCCTGAGTATTCCGCAATACATACAAATGCGCCTTTTCCACAATTCATGACTGACACTCGTCAGTTGACCAGGAGATGCTGCTTTTCCCTCGAGGGAATTATAATCTTCACCAGATGTGTTATGCTGGTCAGGTGGAATTCCAACTGTCTTCATGCTCCTTTGGTACTCACCGAACATCTCAATCGTCTCTTCGACAACATTCCCTTCAGCAATGGATCCTCCAGGCTTGTTCTTGTTTCGCACATGCCCTTTAATAACCTTCATGCACCTTTCAAAAGGATACATCCAACGAAAGCATACAGGGCCACACAATTCAACTTCCCTGGTAAGATGCACAGTTAAATGAATCATAATATCGAAAAAGGATGGAGGAAAGTATTTTCCGAGTAAGCACAACGTCTCGCAGAGATCAGCCTGCAATTTTTGTAGCTCTTCCACCTTGATTTCTTTGCTAGATATCGCCTTGAAAAAGTAACAAAACCTCATAATAGCGTATCTTGTAGGCTGCGGCATAATCGATTTGATCGCAACGGGCAAAAACTGCTGCATCAGCATGTGACAGTCATGTGATTTGAGTCCAATAAACTTACGATCTTTGCAACTGACCAGGCTGGAAAAATTTGAGCAATACCCTTGTGGAACCCTTAACTCAGACAGTGTTTTAAAGAACTTGTCCTTTTCCTCCGTGGATAATGTGAAACTTGCTGCGGGTAATTTTATTACACCACTACTGTCTTCCTTAGGATGCAACTCTTCTCTTATCCCGAGCTCCTGTAGATCCAGTCGAGCATTGTAATGATCTTTCGTCTTCGATTCTGTGTTCAGCAATGTTCCGACAATACTGTCGCACACATTCTTCTCCACGTGCATAAAATCTAAACAGTGGTGGACAAGATTGTGCTTCCAATAGGGGAGTAGCTTGAACCATATGTTGAACTTTTTCCAGTAAGGTGGTTCCTCACCCCTCGCCGACCTCTGCTTTGGTAAAGCAACTTTCCTTGCAATTCGCTTCAATTTCATCTTTCCACCTATTCCAGGAGTCCTCACAATTTGTACTTTAGTATCCTTCTGTCCCTTTCCCCATGAGTTCTGTATAGTGCTCACCTCGGCGTATATTTGTTCCCCAGACCTAGGGTTTGGAGCTAATCTATCTTCTACTTTTCCATTGAACCCCATCTGATATCTGAAAGGATGATATAACGGTAGGTATCTTCTGTGATCGGTATAAACCTCTTTGCCGGAGTGTTTGAGTCTGACATATGAAGTATTCACCCCGCACACAACGCAGGCTCTTCTTCCGCTGTAGGAACAACCGCATAATGTACCAAGAGCAGGGTAATCATTGATTGTCCATAAAACGACTGCGCGTAGAGTAAAATTCTCCTGGTTACGCGCATCAAAACATTCAACTCCTTCAAATAATTTCTTAAGATCCTTAACAAAGGGTTCTAACATAACGTCGATGTTCTTACAAGGCCCACCATCTATCAGTAATGACAGCATTATGAACTTTCTTTTCATACACAACCACGGCGGAAGGTTGTATATCACAGTCAAAACTGGCCATACACTGCGATGATTATGCATGCCTTTGTTTACGTCAACACCATCAGCAGAAACACCTAGACGCAGATTTCTTGGGTCGGCAGCAATTTCAGGGTATTTTTCGTCTATCGCTTTCCATGCCGGTGAGTCTGCTGGATGACGCATAACACCGACGTCTTTCTTTCGACTGGTGTGGTGCCATATGAAGTCTGACGATGTTTTCTCTGAAAGAAAATAGGCTTTAAATCTTGGGATGATAGGGAAGTACCACAATACTTTTGCTGGAGTATTCACATACACCTCACCTGTATGAGTGTTCACTTTCCATCTTGATTCCCCACAAGTTGGACACTGCTTCGCTTTCTCATGCTCGTCCCTATAGAGAATGCAATCATTGATACAAACATGTATCTTTTCATACTCTGAACCAATTTCTTTCATAAGCCTCTTAGCCTCGTATGTATTTTGGACCAAATCATTATCTGGAGGGAGCATTTTTTTCAGCAAAGGTAGAAGTTCATTAAAGAAACTATCTGATGCTCCATATTTGCTCTTCAAGTTGAACAGCTCACACATTGAAGATAACTTTGTGAATTTGGAACATTGTCCATATAGGGGTTTCTTAGCATCATCAAGTATCGCCTTTAGTTTCTTGTCTGGCAAATTGCCTGCAAGTTGTTCAACCATGTGGATCGTGTCTGCAGTATCTGTGGGAATTTCCATTGGACAATCACCATCTTCCTCAGAGTGCCCGCTTCTTTCTGACAGTACATCTTCTTCCCCGTGCTCAGTCCATTTGGTATACTTTGGGTTTATTCCGTTAGCTGCTAAATGGAACTTAACCTTTTCAACCTTGCGATCCCAACAGTTTAAACATTTCTTGCATGGACATGGAATTCTAATTGGGTCGTCATAATCCGTGCAATTATTTGTAATCTTCCAATGGTTGACAGCAAACTTCAGAAATGCATCAACTCCATCTTTATAAGCCTTTCCTAATCTATCGTGTAAACGCATCCAAGATTTATCCATTACTCTAGAATCCATTCAGCTACACAGAAACAGACATAACTTGTCGTTAACCACTTATAGAAATGTTTATGGAGTCGTAGTAAAATTCTAAGTTATCAACAAAGGGTCATATATGTATACAGAGAATAATCTGTTAGATCCTTGCAACAATAAACTCTAAATGTTAGATGTATCAGGAATATATGTAATGAAATATAAATAGCGCAACCAACTTAGAGGAACTACGAGGGCAGAACCACCTGTTCTACAAATTGCACTTAACACAGTTTGGCTCTGCCCTCGTATAGTTCCTCTAGGTTGTTTGCGTTGTTTATATTTCACTACATATACTCCTTGATACAGTTAACAATTACAGTTTATTGTTGCAAGGATCTAACATAATCACAAACCAAAAGAAAACAACAAAAGAGAATCTTCTTTACTAATATGTATACATATCAAAGTTCCAAATGTATGCAAACACGAATAATGAACAGTATCATGCAACAAAGGACACAACGTCATTCCATGCATATACCATGAGTAAAAGGCATAAATAAACCGGATATGATAACATGTTCATGGCAAATCGGATACTTCAACCTATAACTGTACATAGGGTTAACAAAGGTGAAACAAACAACTCTAAATGGAAAACAAGATGAAAAAATTCACATAAAACAAGCCCCTTAAAATTTACATGCGTACTAACAAAAACCCTAACTGACAAGTGAAAGAGTAATGGAAGAATCTATGGGACAGAAAGACTTACATGATGGAACAAAGCAAGATGCTGCAACTTGGAGCAAAACTGATTGGAAATTGATATTGCTGGGGAGATACCACACCGTAAACACAATGTTTTGTTTCCTACAGATTATAAGATTTAGGAAGAGAAAGGAGTCATGAGATTTTACAAATCACACCGTAAACACAATGTTTTGTTTCCTACATATTATAAGATTTAGGAAGAGAAAGGAGAGATGAGATTTTACAAAAGTTGAAAATTTGAGTTAAAAAAGGGCGGGATAAATTGTAACGCCCCGCTGGATTGAATTGTAGTGTAAATGGAGATCCGTTAAAAAGGGAAGTTAGTTTTTTTATTTTTAACAAGTGTACCTCATGGGATAAAACTGAATTGACTAGTTTTACGTGTAATATCTTGCAGGTCCTATCTCCTGATATTTCGTCTGTTAACATTCGATAAAATAAAGAGGATTATTTAGATAAAGATACTCTTCTGACTAATCAATTTGTTATGTTAGGAAAATTAGATAAAGATTAATAGGTAAATTTGTTATACACATTCAATGTGGTGATATACGCGTATATTAATTTAGAATCATGTATACCGGTGCGTATCGTCTGTGCCACAAATTATGTGTGCGGAATGTGCCAACCCAATAGGGTTGCGAAGCATGTCAAGTTTTGTTATAACCAAAATTCAAGCTTGAATTTCCATTT
>JAJJMA010175447.1:2231-17584 GCA_023529015.1 Papaver nudicaule
CTTTTGGCCAAGGAATAATCTTGTGGCGCCATGGCCCATGGCCGTGTTTTGGACATGCCATGTATCTTGTGGCGCCATGAGTATGGCGTCATGGCCCTTTGGCCAAGGCATAATCTTGTGGCGCCATGAATATGGCGCCATGGCCCATGGCCGTGTCTTGGACAGGCCATGTATCTTGTGGCGCCATGAATATGGCGCCATGGCCTTTTGGCCAGGCCAGCTAGGCCAATCTTTGTGGCGTTATAGCTTTGTGGTGCCATGTTATGTGGCGTTATGGCTTTGGCATCTGGCCAAGCTCAGCTTTGCGGCATCATGTGCCTTAGTCGTGGTGTGCGTGCTTACGCTACAACCCCTTTTGAAGTCATGGCATGCTTATCCATGGTACGCTAGACCATCCTGAACTTGGGATTAGGTCCGCTTAGGCCTGTTTAGGCTGGTGTATGCTTCTCAGAGAGCTCCGGACCGGCCTGGAGCTTCAATATTTCCGTGGTTTGCACCAAGACTCGTGTGTTGAGTCGTATTTTAAGAGGAAATCCATGAGGATACGTCTTTGTTGATCTTTCACCGTGTACCATCAAGCGAGGTCTGGCTCTGAGCTGATCAATGGGTTTAATATGTTGGTGAGATCGTTAGTACTGCGCTATGATATTACTCTCTCCACCGGAGTTATAAGAGAGAGCTCATAGAGAGTTTGTTCGGCTCATGGAATGGATTGCATTCTGAGCTATAGAGATGAGCCTGAATAGGCGATGGCCTTCAATAAGGCATGGTTTCGAGAGTGTTTTGACAATCTTGTCCCTCTCTCATTTTTCACCATCTACATCGGCGAAGTGCATCATCACGTTGGATATTCATTTGGCCTAATTCCGATCGAGCAGCTTGATAAGTATCACAGAGGTTTCTTATAATATCAACATCCTGATCCAACTCTCGGCGACACCATTTAAGGTCCTTGAGGAAGGTGAATAATTGACTACACTGCTTAAAGTTGCTATTACTAAGTCTCTCGATTTCGGATTCAGCTCGCCTAAGCCTATCGTCATTGGAGAAATGGCAACCTTGGAGGGCAGGAAATCTAAGGGTCGGCGAAAGAAGCAAGACGAAAAGAAGAATAAGCTAACAAAAGAGATGTGAAGAAAACTTACTCTGCTGAGTTGTAACTGTCAGGCTTCGCTCCCGGGCCTCATTCTTTAACCTCTCAATCTCTTGGCCACGCACCAATGCATCATGTGTCAGTTGACTGATTTGATTCTTGAGGTTAATGTTCTCACGGCCAAGACCCTCAATGGCCGAGGCAACACTCAAGCAGTGATGAAAGTGATGAAATCACAAAGGGTAAGCATAAGTATCCAACGGCGACAGAGCTAGAAAAGACAAAGCAATTAGAAAAGATACTCACCATGTTAAAAAGGTTGAAGTGCTCTTGATAAGGGATGACAGCTGGAGCAGTGTTGAAATTTGGGTGATGAACAAACCCAGGACGACTGTATTGTGCCAAGGTTTCAAAATACTCTTGGTCTGTGCAGTCATCCGCCACACTGAGCTTGTCAAAAGCTTCGGTGAGCATGTTAGGGGCAGTCAGCTGCAAGCATCCAGGTCCTTTGGTAGATTGAGGATGCCGAGGCAACCTGTCAAGAACAACTAAGCCAGCGAGATGCGGCTCAAGTGCTGAGGCAGAAGAAACATGAGGAATTGAAGGTATCTTAGGATTCTTGGAAGAAGAAGACGGTTTGGAAGTATCTTGACCACCAGATATGTTGAGCGCATCCAAATCCATGTCAAGATGGTCATTGTTCTTAGGGTACGACTCAGAATCTTGATTCATGACTTCCATATTGTCAGTATCAGGAGGATTGGTAGAACCATTCTTTGCAGACTGATTAATGGGCATATCGGAGCTGTCCTTCAAGGGATGATCGACGAGCATATTGGAGTTATCCTTGACGGACTTATCGGCGACTGTCTCAAGGTTTTTATGGCTAGAGGCAGCCTCTTCAACTGATTGAGAAAAAGTTGGAGGAGGAGGTAGATTCTTTGCAGCAAGTTGGCGAAGTTCTTCAGCTATCTCGGCGGGAGATGGCCTGGGTTTCTTGGGGCGCTGCAAATTGAATATCACCAAAAATACATTTATCAGATCTCGACACAAGCAGAGGCAAATATAGATATATATTTTAAAAATATACTCGCATATATTTTTAAAATGGGTTAAGTCAAAATGCTTGTCTCAAGATCTTCAATTGGATTTTTGCCAGCATTAGACTAGCTCCACTAAGAATAGATATATATTTACCTGAGAAGCATCGGCGGTATCTTCTCGTCCTCTCTTCATTCCAGCAATTGCATCAGCGGAGAGCCTGACATAGTCTCTATCTTTTACCCTAACAAACTTGCCATTCTCATCCTTGGCATATTTGTCGGCATCAGGCCAGACCACATTCCAAAAGGTATGCCCGGCGAGGTGTGAATGCTCAGGCAAAAAAGCTTCTCTGATTATGGTTTTGTCTTCATCCTCCCAACCTAATAACCAGGGCCCGTCGATGAGACAAGGAAGATTGTAAAAGTCGCCCTCAGAGCTGTGACGAACAGTTGGTTTATCTTTTGTGCTTGTGAACTCGACATCGGCGAGTAACAGATATGCAGCAGGATAATTCCCTTTTGGCGTAAATCGAACAGCCCAGGGATCAGTCTTTCTCATGCAAGAAGCCACAGAGTATTGTTCAAGGAATTTCTTCACAGTAAATTCCTCAGGCTTGTGAGCATCCAGCTTGGCGAGCTGAGGATAGTTAGTCTGCCCATCTCGGCGTTTGCTCCACTCAGTCATTACTCGGATAGCATTCCCTGTTAACTGAAAGGGACTTCTATTAATCGCCACAAGAAGGTCGACGATGAAGGTATTGTTTGGATTATAAAGAGGAAATGTTAACCCAGATTTCAGCTGACCAAAGGCAACAGCGGCCCAAGTATTACTCGTCTCTGGTCGAAGGAGATCGTCGACAGATAGTAGGTCAGATGCCTTTTTTGTCTCAGGCAGAGAATGGATTTTGGGGTTAAGATATTCTACTTTGAAATGAGCACAATAGCCAGGCCAATCGGTCTTCCAATTTGGCACCTTTTGGTCAGTAGATTTGGCTTTGCTAGTCGTGCTTTTAGATCGGGAGGATTTAACAGTTGAAGCCATTAAAGTAGCTTGAATGTTGCCGGAAAAGATGAAGATTGGTGGTTTCTGGTGAAAGTTAGCCGGAGAAGATGAAGATTGGTGGTTGCCGGTGACGGAAAAGGGCAAAAAAAAGGGATCTGTAGCAGAAATCAGTGTAAAAGAAGGAAAGAAGAAATCGTCAAAAGATAAAAAGAGGAAGAAACAACAGCTATTCAAAAGACAATGGAAATCTTAAGACTGTGAAAAAGAAGAAGGGAGATGAAGAGCTCAGATGAAAAATGCAGCATCAGAGGGCTTAAGGTTTAGGAAAAGAGAACTCGTAAAGGAGGAAGCAAAGGCAGAGCCAAGTATGTATAGGGGTAAAGGGAAAATCAACCGGCGATAACGGTTGTGAGCTGTGATGGAGTAATGGAGATCATGGGCGTAAACGGTTACCAGTCATAAAGTGGAAGCAATGCATGGGAGACACGTGGAGTAACGGACGCATGGCAGTAGACGTGTGGCGTGAAAAAAGCTTAGTGGAGAACGTGGGGCGGTATTTTCGGCGAGTATGAAGGTTTCATCCCCGGCGACTAAATTCTTAGGAGATGAAAGAGGCAAAATGTAAGGGTAGAAAATACCTATCCGATATAAAAGCATCCTAGAGGAGCAGCTGTATAAAAGGAATACAGCTGAGATGTCCTGGATCAACAAATGAGAGGTTGGACGATATATGATTCTGGATTGAGTAGTGTGGACCGGCGAGTATATGGAAGGAACCAAGGTTACGACGAGTAAGGGACTAACGAGTAGAGACATGTCGCCAATTGTTAGGTGGTTGTTAGGTGATAATTAGGTAAGCATTTAAGAGAAGTCAGAACGGATATATTGTCAGGTTGACTGGTTGACTCAGTGGAGAATGCGTCATCAGCCTTATCCCCAAGAAGATTTTCTCGTCAATGTTTGTAAAGTGAAGAGCGAGCTCGCCGATGTATGTGTGATGGCGAGTCGTGACAAATAGTGTCAGTCCACCTCTATGTGTATTAGCTGTATACCACCATGTAAAAAGGTCTATAAATAGCGAATTAACCTACAGAGAAAGGGGTTGGACACATTTTGGATTGGTCTAGAGAGAGGAAAAGTATCCTACTTGCTCTCTATAGCCCAAGGCTGAAATTAGGGTTCTTACTGTGGGAAAATACTTAGAAGATTGGCAAGGTAATTAAGAGGTGTAATCATGCTTATAATAGTGGAATCCTTGGATGTAGTCCTTACCTAAGGGCGAACCAAGTAAATCATCTTGTCAAGTATCTCTAACCTTACTCTCTTATATATTTCCTATGTTATATGTTAGATGAATGTTTAGGTATGATTGTGTGTATATTTGTGTATGTTATCTGGGTGTACTGTGTAAGATCTAACCATTGGGATTTTACACAGTTACAGTGGTCTAAGACAAATCCCAAAAAGGCAGTTTACACTAAGTCATGGAAAGCGATTTGCACTCCAAGAGCAAATGGAGGGCTTGGTATCCGTAATCCTCGTTGGTTTAACAATTCTTTGTTAGCTAAGTTGGCTTGGAGGTTGATAAAAAAAAACTATGATCTTTGGGTTAAAATTTTAAAAGGAAAGTATTTTTACAAAACTAATGCTCTGCATAATCATAAGAATAAATGGAGGAGTTGGGTGTGGACCAGTATAACCAAGGGTCTAGAATTCACTAAAAATTTAGTGTTTGGTCTGTTATGGTGAAAACAATCGAATTTTCGAAGATAAATGGTTACCAGAAGGAACTAACCTTGTTTGCATTCAAAATAATCCTCCAACATTAGTTAAGCATCTCATAAATAATTATGATGAATGAGACTTAGATAAAGTATTATTTTGATCAAAGATATGTCACTGTTATATCTTATGTGTTCATTAACAAGGATAGGGAAGATAAACTATATTAGATAGGAACTAAGGTGGGTGAGTTCACTAGAAGGCCAGCCGATGCATTGTTATATGGTAATACAAATAGAAACAACAACAAATTCTGGAATAAGCTGTAGAAAATAAAGGTTATTCCTAGAATTCGTCTGGAAACTTTTTGCTGATGTACTTCCCTTGAATGCTAAAATAACTCGATTATCTCAATATGCTCAATCTGTTTGTTGTATGTGTAATGATGATTGTCTGAAAACTAGTAGACATATGTTCATTGATTGCAGATTTGCGCGAGTGGTGTGGTTTGGTTTAGGTATACCTTGTCCACTAGTTAATGGTAACTTCTTAACATGGGAGCAGTCTTGGTTTGATGGAAAATGGTGTTCTTGGTGTGAAGTTTTTAGTGTACTGTTATGGTGTTTATGGAAATATATAAACAAGGTATCTTATGAACATATCGTACCTAATCCCTTAGTCTTTATGGAACACTTCAAAAAGGAATGTGCTTATTTGGATATTCGTTATCCTAACACTACAGACACGTTTGTTCAAAATGCCAGACATAAAGACAAGTTAATCAGTGTTACGTCTCATGTATATTTAAATTGTTTTCAAAGGGATGCTTTCTTTTGTAAGGAAACTGGGGAGTATGGTATCGGTGTTATTTATATTGTGAATGGAACGATTAATGATTTTCTCTTTCACTCAGGATGGACAACAAGACCAGACTCAGCCGAAGCCATAGCTCTACGACTGGTGACAATTTGGGCTATCAAAAGGAGAAACGAAAGGCGGTGTTTTTGGGGAATTGTAAGAACTTAATAAATTATGTTAGAGATAGAAACACTGGCTATTTTCATACCACTGCTTATTTCCATGCAAAAAAATCAAGAATATAAGAGATTAAAACCCAAAATGGGGAATGGTGCCATGAGAGAGGGAGATCAATGATACTTTCTTTTCTCACTTTGCCAAAATGGTCACCACTAATATTCTTACTATCTCTGATCAAATAATGGGCCTTATTCATGCTAAATTGCTTAGGCCCCCAACTGAATTGGAAATAGAACTAGTTCTTTTTTATATGCCTCTCAACAAATCTCCGGGCCCATTTGGATTTCCAGTGGGATTCTATTAAAAAAAAAACTGGTATCCTATGAAGGACGAAATAACCACCCTGACGATCAATTTCTTTGCCTCTAAACACTTGCTATAAGAATTAAACTCCACTTTCATCACCTTAATCCCTAAAAAAAAGACATAGAAACATCGGCAAACTTCAGGCCTATATCTCTATGCAACATGATCTATAAAATAATCTCAAAGCTACCTGCAAACAGAAGGAATCCATTCATAGATAATATTGTGATAGCTCATGAAGTTATTCACACAATGAAGTCCAAAAGTAAAAAAGCTAAGGTAGGCTACATGGGCCTCAAACTCGACATTTCCAAAGCATTCGATAGAGTCGAATGGGCCTTCCTTGAACAATGAATAAACTAGGCTTTAAAAAGGAGTTCGTAGACCTTATACTTCAGTGTATAAAGACTACCTCTAGTGACGTCCTTCTTAATGGTTCCCCCACGGGTTTCTTTAAACCCAGACGAGGAATTAGACAGGGAGATTCGCTATCCCCGTATCTTTTTATACAATGTATGGAGGGATTGTCTAGAATCTTATAACAGGAGTCAAATTTGCCAAAATATCCTCATATATCCCCATATATCTCTCACTTGCTCTTTGCAGACGACTGCCTTATTTTCACTAAGGCGAGAAAAAAGAAGAGTAAAATTTGAAGAAAAATTTGGAGATGTTTCGTAAAGGATCGGGTCAATTAATCAACTATGAAAAATCGGGTATCTTTTTTAGCAAAAATACTAATAGAGAAGCCAGGGAAATTATAGACATTCTAAAAGCAGGGAGGATAAGATTGGAAGATAAATATCTAGGAGTCCCTTTGTTTGCTAATAGGTCGAAAATTCAATGTTTCGCTCCATTGGTGGATAAACTAAAATCTATAATAAAAGGCTGGCAAAACAAAATCATTTCCCCAGCAAGCAAAGGGGTTATGATAAAACATGTGGCAGAATCTCTTGCCACATACCAAATGTCGTGTTTTCGCATGCCAAAAACTATCACAAAGAAATTGGACAGTTTGAAATAGAATGTTCTGGCGGGGTCATAATAGAGAAGACTCCAGAGGCCTATGCCTCAAATCTTGGTCGTCGATTTGCAAACCTCGCAATGAAGGCAGACTGGGATTTAAAAAGTTTGAGAAATTTAACAAAGTATTGATAGCAAAAATGGCTTGGAGAATGATAAAGCAACCTGATCAAACGTGGGCTTCTATTCTCAGAGTAAAATACTTTAGAGAAACTTCACCACTTTGTTTGTCTGTCCCAAATCTGACCTCCTCGTGGCTCTGGAAAGGATTGTATACTAGCCTGGAATTCATTAGAGATAACAATGTATTGGAAGTGGGGGCTGGAGACACGATAAATCTCTGGAGACACAACTGGATTCTTCTAAACTACCCTAACCAGATCACTAGGGAATGCACTAAAATTATCATAGCCAACACCCTTCACAAGGCAAGCGAGGTCTTTGATGCCCAGACTAGAGTTTGGAACTCTAACTTTTTGCACGTATACAAGTCTTTGTATGGAAAATGCGTCAATTGCCTGTTTGTGAGAATTTGAATAGGTGTATACCTGAAATCAGGCCTGACTGCTGTCTATGTGTAGGAAATTTGGAAACACTTGAACATTTTGTTTTGCATTGCAATTCCAGTAGGTCTGTTTGGTTCAGGTTAGGATACAGACTTGATCTGCAACTGTCTCATAGCGTCAAGGATTGGATAGAGTCCTGGTGGACTCAAACTAGGCAGAGTCCGTTTGAAAATTTAGGCTGTCCAGAATTGTTTGCTACAATTTGTTGGTTTTTGTGGAAGGCTAGATGTACTAAGGCTTTTGGGCATGACCAAGTCACACCGGTAAAAAAAAAAGTATAGATTTATAAAGTGGTCAAAGTGAGGTCAAGTCAACTCAGAGTGGCGATAGTCAAATTCTTTTTAATTGGTGGTGCGATTTTGTTAGGGTTTCTCTTCCGTCGCTTCTCTGCGGTGGAATGATGGCGGCTCAGCCGTCTACTGCACCTCTGCTCAACACCTCCCATGGAGTAGAGGAAGGATCTAAGGGAGGTTTATCTGGATCTGGTGTTTTTGGTATGGGATGTGATGGATTTGGGTCTTCTAACCCTAGATCTACTGATTTGAGTCCTAGATTTGGCTCAATAAATTGGTCAGAATTTTATTATGAAAGAAGGAATAACTCTCAAGAAGAAGAGGTTAAATTCAAGGCTCCTTCATTGGTTAATGGTAAGAAAACTGTTTCTCATTCTTATGCTGATTTTGCTAAAGATATTCAACAGTGTGAGGATTATATGGTTGGTGTTTTTGTGGGAAAGAGGTTACCATTCATGATGGTGAAGAATGCTGTTACTAGAACCTGGAAGGCTAATAAGGAGTTCAGAATGACTTTACATGGTGAATCATCTTTTGTCTTTCAATTTGATAGAGAAGATGATAGGCTGGATGTCCTTGAAAAGGGCTCTTTCTATATTGCTAATAGGTTGTTTATCATTAGACCCTGGCATAAAACTCTTGAGAGAGAGCTGGAGGAGTTGAAAACTATACCTATTTGGGTTAATGTGAGGAAAGTTCCTCTCTATATGTGGAACTCAAAGGGGTTAAGCAGTATTGCTAGTTGTATTGGTACCCCTATTATGTTAGATCAGCAAACTCTGAACAAGGCTAGAATGAGTTATGCTCGTATTTGTGTGGAAATTGATACTAGCTGTGATTTTCCTACCTCTATTCCTGTGTTTATGGATGGTGAATTAGCCTTTGAGGCTTCAGTGGAGTACCCATGGAAACCTTCTATGTGCACTCACTGCCATTCTTTTAATCACTCTCTGATTCAGTGTAAGAAGGCTGCTGAGGTAGCTCTTCAGGAAAAGATTGTAGCAAGAGAGCAAGCTACTCAGAAAAAGACAACCAAAGATGGTTGGACTGTTAAGACTTCTAAGAGAAATAGGGATAATATAGAGAATGAAGGCTTAGACTCAAGATAGCATGGACCAGGAAACTGATTTGGCTGGTGCTGGCCAAATGGAAATAGAGGCTCCAGTAAGGCAGAAGGGGAAGAACTCTCAACAGTATTCTCAGAAGGGGACTAGTGAATTTCCTCAATCATCAAATATGTTTGAGGTTTTGTCTGAACAGGATCTCAATGTTCAGCATATTGTGGGGATGTTTGAAGATGAAAGTAAAAAGGATGCTAGTACTAGTGAAGTTGGTGGTGCTAGAGCACATTTTGTTTCTAAGTTTGGTGGTGATGGCAATAAGCCCAGCTTGGCTTCAAAGGGTCCTGACCTGAAGAAGTCAGTTAGAGGTAAGAAGGCTAATCATACCCAAATTCACAATGTTTAAGATTGCAGTGTGGAACATTAGGGGGCTTAATGACCCTCTAAAGCAGTTAGAAGTAGGTTCCCTTATTAGAAATAATAGCTTGTCAATAATTGGTGTTGTTGAGACCCATGTTCAAGCTAAGAATGCTAGCTTTATTAGAAATAAAATTACGCCTTCTTGGCAATTTATAGATAATTATAATAATAATTCCTCTGGTAGAATATGGATTGGCTGGAATCCTGAGGAGGTGAAGGTTTCTGTTTTGCACTCTTCTGCTCAGTGCATTTTTGTGGATGTTGTTACTTCTAAGGGTTTCAGTTTTGTGGCTACCTTTGTGTATGGGAGTAATGATAATATTGCTAGAAGATCTTTGTGGGAAGATATTGTCAACTTTAGTCAATTCAATTCTAAGCCTTGGATTGTTCTTGGTGATTTTAATTCTATTATGTCTCCTCATGAGAAGGTTGGTGGTGCTGAAGTTATTCCTTCTTTTTATCAAGACCTTAGTAACTGTGTGCAGGATGCTCAGTTAATGGATCTTTCTTTTTCTGGATGTTTTTTTACTTGGTTCAACAAACAAGATCTTTCCAGGGTTGGTACTAAAATTGACAGGATTATGGTCAACATGGTGTGGATTGATCAATTTGTGGAATCTAATGCTGTGTTTCTTCATCCTGGGATTTTTGACCATTCCCTAGGAATTGCCTCTATTTTTGAGAAGAGAAAACATGGGCCACCTCCTTTTAGATTCTATAATTTCATGACTGAGGAACCTGATTTTATGCTTTTGGTTCAACATGCTTGGGATGTTAAAGTTATTGGTAACCCCATGTTTGTTTTTATGACTAAGCTTAGAAGAGTCAAAGCTGCAATTATTGTGTGGAAAAGAATTAGATTTAAAAATTTGTCTGAGCAAGTTTTGAGTGCTAAGCAGGAAATGGAATCTATTCAGAAGCAAGTTCAAGTCACTCCTCTTTGTTCTGTGTTGGCTAATAAGGAGAAGGAAGTTGTTCAACATTATGCAAAAGTGGCTAGATATGAAGAATCTATGAAGAAACAGAAGTCCAGAGTTCAATGGCTTGACTTGGGTGACTCTAATACTTCTTTCTTTCATAACTCCCTAAAGGAAAGAAGATCAAGGAATAACATTCTGAGTCTTACTTCTAGAAATGGAGTAGTTTTGGTTGATGACAAGGAGATTGCTTCTGAATGTATAAATTTCTTTTTTGAATTATATGATGAGGAGGGGAAGGTGCATACTAATGAGGAATTCATTAATAAGTTGCAGTTTGATAGAGTGATTGATGAAGATTCAAAAGATGCTCTTGTCAAACCTGTATCGAGGGATGAAGTAATCTCTGCTCTTGCTTCAATTGGTTCAGGTAAGGCCCCTGGGCCTGATGGTTTCCCTAGTCACTTCTTCAAGTTATGTTGGTCTATCATAGGTGATGATTTTGTTAAAGCCATACAAAATGTGTTTAAAAGCTCTAAGTTACTTAAAGAAATTAACAGTACTTTTGTGACTCTTGTTGCTAAAAAGGAGAATCCTAGTGGTATTGTTGATTATAGACCTATAGCTTGCTGTGGTGTTGTCTATAAATGTATAACAAAGATCCTATCTCTCAGGATGAAATTGATTCTTAAAAATCTCATTAATCCCTGTCAGTCAGCCTTCATCTCTGGGAGGTTTATTCAAGATAACATTTTACTTGCTCATGAGTTGGTCAGGAATTATCACAGGTCTACTGGTTCCCCTAGGTGTACTCTCAAAATTGACCTTATGAAAGCCTATGATACTGTTAGTTGGGAAGCAATCTTGGTTACTCTCAAGAAGATGGGATTTCCTGAAGTGTTCATTGGCTGGGTTAAATTATGTATTACTTCTCCTAAGTTCTCTATCTTAGTCAATGGTTCTCCTTACGGATACTTTGGAGCTAGTAGAGGACTGAGACAGGGATGTCCTCTCTCACCCTATCTCTTTGTGATGGTTATGGAACTTTTAAGTCTTACTTTTCAACAGCAGATTTCTTTAAAGAAGTTTGGCTTTCATCCAAGGTGTAGTATCACAAAGCTCACACACTTGTGCTTTGCTGATGATGTTCTAGTTTTCTTCAAAGGAATTGCTGCTGCTGCTTCTACTGTCAAAACTTGTATTGAGGAGTTTGGGGAGTGCACTGGTCTTCAGATGAATAAGCAAAAAACTTCTCTTTTTTCTTCTTTTGTGGGAGCTGATACTTTGGTGACCATTTTAAATATTCTTGACTGTCAGGAGGATCAGTTGCCAGTCAGATATTTGGGAGTTCCACTTCTTTCTACTTGTTTGTCTCTTAATGATTGTCAAATTCTAATTGATAGGGTGAATGCTAGAGTTCAGACTTGGAAAGCAAAATATCTCTCTTTTGCTGGTAGGTTGGTTCTTATTAAACATGTTTTATCAGGGATGGTCTTCTATTGGCTATCTTGCTTTATTCTACCTAAGACTGTGATTAATGAACTTACTAGAATCTTCAAGAGATTTCTCTGGTCTGGTTGTGAACTAGGGAAGAAGCACTGTCCTATTAGTTGGCCTACTGTTTGCTTGCCTATTGAGGAAGGTGGTCTGGGAGTTAGGGACATTGAAGCCACAAACATTGCTGCTAACATGAGACATGTGTGGGACCTGATTTCTGGAAAGGACTCTATTTGGACTACTTGGGTCAGGGAAAATCTTATTAAGGATAAAGATTTTTGGGAACTCCCTTGTCCTAAAGAAGCTTCTTGGTCCTGGAGAAGAATCCTTGAGCAGAGGGATGCAACTAAAAATATGGTACTGAGTATTATTGGTGATGGTAATGATACTAGTTTTCTGAGAGATAAATGGCATCCTAAAGGTAAACTTAAGGATTGGCTAGATTCTAGTATTATTAATCATTATTTTCCAAATAGTGATTGTAAGGTTGCTTACTTCTTGCACAATGATGAATGGGCCTCCCTTCTTGCTCTGACCCTGAGGTGCAGGCTATCTTTGCTCAGCTTGTTCTTGTTGAGTGCAACTCTCTGGAAAAGGATACTCTGGTTTGGGCTGCTAGTAACACTGGTGAGTTTTCTATTAAGGATACTTATAAACAGATATCTACTCATGGTGAAAAGACCAGCTGGAACTCTCTTGTGTGGTATAAGCTTCATATTCCTAGACACTCCTTTATTGCTTGGGTGGCTCTTCATGGCAGATTAAAGACTAGGGATAAGTTATTGAGGTGGAAGGTTATCACTACTTCCACTTGTTTATTTTGTGGTGCTGCCCAGGAAAATGAAGCTCACTTGTTTCATGGTTGTTTGTTTGCTTCTCAAATTTGGAAGGGGCTAATTATCAAAATGGGTTATAATAGAGAGCTCTGTAGCTCTTGGGCTGAAGAAGTGCAGTGGTGTGTCTCTCATTTCAAAGGGAATTCTATTGTTACTATTATTAAGAAGATGGTTTTCAATAGTTTTATCTATAACATCTGGAGAGAAAGGAATTCTAGACTTCACTCCTCCCAGCATCAGTCTATTGAGGATGTGAGTTATACTATTGTGCATGAAGTTTGGTTGAAACTTAGTGCTCATAAGCTCAAAGATGAGGACAGTGCTTCTAATAGAGCTTTTCTTGACAGATGGAGAATTGACTGTAATTTCATCATTAAACAACCTATATTTTGCTCCTGGCTTGCTCCTTCTGGGTATGATGTGATGATTAACATTGATGGCTCTATGGGTGAGGATGATGCTGGTTTTGGAGCTATTATTAGAGACTCTCTTGGAGAACCTTTAGCTGCTGCTTATGGTGGTTGCCATGCTATTTCTGTCAGTGCTCATGAAATGCAGGGAGTGGAACTTGGGCTTAAGCTTGCTATTGAAATTGAGGCTAAGAGCATACATTTGTGTAGTGATTCTAAATCTACTTGTCTGTTGCTTCAGAATCCTTTAGCTAAGCCTCCTTGGAACACTATACAGATGTGGAGAAGAGCTAGAAGACTGTTACAGTATTTTAGGTCTGTGAAGATTAGTCACTGCTATAGAGAGACTAACAGAGCTGCTGATATGCTTGCTGGGTATCACCCTAAAGATTCTTTTGTCAGGATTACTAAGGAGGAATTCTCCCCTGACTTCAGGGAGATATTAGCTGCTGATAAGGCGGGGAAGATCTACATTAGGCATTAGTGGCCTGTTTTTTTTTTTTTTTTTTTCTGTTTTCTTTTCTGGTTTGTTTTGATCCTTTAGTTTCTTTTTGTTGGTTGGGGTCTCCTTAACCCTGCTGATTGTATCAAAACAAAACAAAAAAAAAGTCACACCGGTATCCACCATTGCTCAAATCAAACTTCATCTATGAAAAACCCTAAACCTTACCAGGCACCTAAACCTCATCAGAAATCCCACACCTCTGTAACCGGAAAACAACCACCATCGCAACTCCCTCTACTAGCTTAACTGTGGTTATATATTGTGAGTTTCACTCACCACTAAATGAAACAACTATTGTAAAGATACAAACAGATGAAGGAGATCACATCAAATGTAAGACGCTTCAAATGCAGAGTAAACTCTAGAAAAGAAGGAAGGGCACGAGGGGCTATGGCATGTCTACAATAGACAAAGGAGCAAAGAAGAAGAACCTGCACCCTAGAGATTGAAGGAAAGAAGCTAAAGTTCGAAATAAATAGCAAAGGAAGGACCCCGACGAAAACTTCTTCCATTGCTTTAGTTAATGAATGTGTTGAACTTCTCTCTTATTTCATAATTATTTCATGCATCTCCCCCCTTTTAATGCAAGCAAGGGAATCTTAAAAACTCACCCTTCCTAACCATTGGATTTTCAAATTTTACATAACAGCCGTCGGATGACAAGCAAAATTCCGTCACACCCAAAATTCAACCGACAGTAAAAGACTAAATTGCCCTTCAACTTAATAGAAAATTTCCAAAATACCGAACCAGATTTCATCTCCTCCTTCGCTCTCAATCGGGAAAAACATCTTCTTTTTCCATTTTCTCACCTCCACCACCACCCTCCACCTCCTTCACCAGCAGAAATCTTGGAAGTTCACCAGCAGCAGGAGCAGCACCAGCACCACCGCCACCGCCAGTTTCTTCCAATGGAGTTTCTCCCTCTCCCAGGTTGAATTGAATTTAGGGTTATTATTTTGATTCTAATAGTATGATACTGATTCAATTGATTTAATCCAATACAGAGAATTGGATATTTAGGGTGTCTAATTAATTCAGTTCGAGTTATATGATGCAATGAATTAAATTGATTTGATTCAATTGTCAATTAGGGTTCCTAATTTTTCCTGATTTAATTGATTTAATGCTTGATTTCGAATAAAATATCGCATGCCCCAAGTATCGTAATGCTTTATTACGGCCGTTCAAGTTTGAGGCGAAATGTTTGAGTTTATTTGTTTTAGAACGTCAATGTTTTTTTTTTTGTTATTGAACTTCTGTAAATCAAATGCTCGCACAGATTGAAGGGTATCTAACTGTATACATCTATGAAAAGCTCTGCAGGCGGAGTCCTTCCGCGAGCACATTTTAAGTTACTGCCTAATAACTATTACAAGTCAGTTCAAGCTTTAAACATGTGATCCTTAATGGAGTGGTGAGTTGTTAAGTTGTTTTGGATTCTCTTTTTCAATTGAAAGGTTTCGTTTAAGTAGTACTGCAGTTTAAGTAGTATTACAGTTTAAGACTCATTTACTTGGCTGAATTGAATTGTTGGATTGTTTTTTGGTGTCAATTGTGCAGGTGTGTGAGTATTCGTGGACATCAGTATTATAATTTTTCTTTTCTTGGAATCATTAA
>JAJJMA010175447.1:17594-35042 GCA_023529015.1 Papaver nudicaule
TTTTCAGTCCAATCATACTCTTGCCTTTACAACGTAGATTATGGATTTTCAGTTAATAAAACATATGCCCAGTGTGCCAAGTTAGACTATATCTTGAGTCCAATCAAATGTTCTCATCTTAAATCCAACCTTAGTTTTTGTGCACGTTAAAGAATCATGTTTTCTCAAACTACATTTTACTCTTTACTCATTCGGTGGTTCTCCTAAATTGTTGCCACAAACGCAATGCAATTCGCCCTCTTTGCTAAACATGCCCAGGTTAGGTACATGGCTGACTGTGTTGTTTGTTAAACAAGCTTCGTTTGGAATTGTATTTATAGCGATACATTTCATCAAAACTTACGCTTTCTTATTATTTTGCAGGTGAAATGCGTAAGAGGTATTTATGTTATCTCTCTTTGTTAGGTTGTGCTCCCATGCATATTAATAGGTAACTCAGTTTTCATTTGAATAGATTTTCCATAACTGTAACATTTCTTAGTTTTAAATGGTAACTCAGTTTCCATTAAATTTGCTACTTCACTTTGTCAGACAGGTTTGTTGTTAATTGTCAATACCTTTGATTTAGGAAAACCTCTTTGTGCTAATAGTTGTCCTAAGACTTATGGTATCATTTCTCATGTTAGGAAGTGGGGATTCATAGAGTGTGGCCGTGCTGACTACGTCAGGTGGAAGCCGGATAATACAAGCGTTCTAGACGTCAACCCAGTCAACCTTTCTTGGATGTCGTGGCTGCTTAGAAAACAAGAAATCTGTTTTGATTGAAAATCAGGAAGTTTGTTTGTCTTGGTGAAAAAATTGTACTTTTCAGATCGACATGATGGGAAATGCTTTGCATAGCAGGTAATTTTTGCTTCTGCTGAGTGATGACAACCAAGTAGCTTACTGTAAAAATAGTTCTTTTTGTTCGTGTTCATTTCTTTGTTAAATATGCATACGTTGTTGACTAGCCATTTTTGTATTTTGGTTGATTAATGTACAGGATGTTTGCAAGTTGCCCATTTATAAAAGAGTCTGAGCAGCGAACTAATGCACAAATATGTGAACACGTACTTGGATTGTGTCCGAGATATGTCAACGGACTTGCGTACCCAAGAGACTGAAGTACCCAGTAGTGTTAGCTAATAATCAATTTTTTTTTAAGTCTCTTTTGCTATTGCTGTAGGTAGATTAGGTATTAGAGAACAATTTTTGTATGGCATGCGTAGAAAGATTTGACAGCAGTTTGACTGTCCTTTGTTTGAGCATGCCATGGTGCATTTCATGTTTTCATTTATGGGTAACCTGTTCAACCTGGATAACACGTGTAGCTTAGGTTGTATGAATCATTATAAGTAGGGTCTCTGCAATCAATTTGATTGGTTTTGAAACATTATTGAAATAGAGCTATATCAACGTTTGCATTCATATTGCTGCTGTTGTATTGTACAGGGTGAATCTAAAACTAAAAATATGAATACCTCTGGCAATAGACTATGATACATATATGTGTTGTTCCGAGCAAGGTTCCAGTAGCGATTTTTTTTTTTTTGAAGTACCTAACTAAGAATGGGGTAGAGCTATTTTCATATTTGCATTCATACTTGAAGCAGAGCTATTTTTAATGTTTGCGTTCATACTTTATACTGCCATTGTTGTACAGGGCCTTAAAGAACATAGATGGATACCTCTGGCAATCGTTCTGCCACTCGAAAAAGCAACAACTAGCTATTGAAAGAGAAAGGAATCGTGTTCGCAGCAGACTCCGTCAAGAAAACATGACAGATGAGGAGAAATTGCTTCAAAATTAGCGAAGGTGAAATTAGCGTATAGCAAGCAGCAAAAAGTAATTCTTCATCATTTTTATTTTATTATGTGTTTGCCGGCGCCCGGCGTGCAACGCACGTGCACTCCACTTGTTCAATTAAGGCAACAATGGATGCCAAAACTCAAGGAAACAGCTGCACAAAATGTATCTTTGTCTACTGACAGTGAAAATTGCGAGCTTTTTTCCAAATGTTGATGTTTTTACTAGACACAATGCAGTCCAGAGTTTCACTCTGACTGCTTAGTTCTTTGCTTAATGAATCCTTTTCCAAGAATAAAATAATCTCCAATGCAGATAAGTTGTCGAAGTATGCTAGAAAACATAGAATCAATAATGTCACAGATGATGGTGTAAATAGTAGAACTAGATCTTTTGTGATGCGTCATATATGTACACACTGTCATTTTTTTTTTTTGAAAGAGGTGTACACACTGTCTCCCTTGCGCCCTTGCGGAGTTTAGTTTTGTTAATATAATTAGTTTTAAAATATATATATAAAGTGCAAACCCATGGGTCTGCTCTAGACTCTTGTCCAGCAACAAAATTTTTTTCTTTTCAGAAGTCAGAACCAAGGCTGTGAAATCGTGAATCGCTTCACGAATCATTTTCCATTTTTGAGAATCGAATCGTATATTAAAACATGAATCGAAGATTCTTGGTCGACTAATAAAACGCAAAATTATGGACAATTTTTAGGTGGAGTAATAAATTTAGTTCTAAACAGAGATAAATATAAAATATGGTTGGATAATAACAAAAACTGGTTGCTTAGCTCAGTGGTTAACAGGCAGTAACAGCGCGCAAGAGGTCTCAAGTTCATATTCTTTGAAGTTGACTGACTTCCGATTCAAAACTGGTCAAACGGGTTGACTATCACGATTCTTGTTCAGAACGATTCACACATACGATCCAAATCGAAATGGGTAATTTATGAATCGAATCGGACGATTCAAATCGCGAATCGTCCGATTTTCACAACCCTGGTCAGAACCAACATAAAAGTATAAAAGTTGGCAAACACCCCATCACATTAGAGTGTTATGTGGGTCTTTGGAAAGTAGCAACATTTTTAAAGTACTCCTCAACCTTTTCATCAATAAACCCAAATTTTATAGGAAATCCTCAACATTTGACTTGACATTATAAGACCCATTGACACGACCATCATCAGGATTCAGACCCATTCCTTATCCATATGAACTTGGAAGAAGTTTTTGGCCCTGGACATTCTGAGCTAGCAACAGTGAAAATATTTAAAACAAAAGGGTATATTACAAGGCGATCCTACTTTTCAAACCCGATTTAAAATATGATCATACTTTTCAAACTACTTTACAAAACAATCACAAATTAGTTAACTTTAGAGTTATCTTACTATTCACAGTTACTTTAGTCAGTGTTATTACCTAACTGTCCCTCAGGTGAGGGTGGTGGTGAAAGGTGGATTTATGGTCAGATGGTGGTGGTTCAAGTTGGGGTGGTTCAGTTTCAGGCGGTGGGGGTTCAGGTGGTGGTTGTGGGGTCTCCGGTTGCGGGTTCAGGGTTCAGGTGGTGGGGTTTCAGGTAGTGGTCGTGGGTTTTCAGGTGGTGGTGGGGGGGTTTCTGGTGGTGGAGGGGTTCAGGTGGAGGTGGTTCAGGTTCAAGTAGTGATGGTGGAAGTTCATGTGGTGGGGTTCAGATTCAGTTGGTGAGGTTCAGGTTGTAGTGGTGGGGGTTCAGGTGGTGGTGGTGGTGGTGTATATAAAAGGAAGGGAGAGATTTTACGGTAAACATTTTACACCGTTTTTTTACTTTTCGGTTAACTCGGATGGAATATGATCATTTTGTAAACACGTTTTAAAAGTGTGACTGTTTTGTAAAACATGTTTCAAAAGTAGGACTGTTTTGAGATTAACCCAAAACAAAATTACATTTTGGTCAAATACGTTGGGACTAGCTCTCCTTACATAAGAAAAATAGGTTGGCAATAAAGTCACAGTCAGTCACGGTGATAAGTGTAATTGTTCCATACCTGTAATAAAACTAAACTTGTGAATCATATTTGCAGTAACATAGGCACAGAATTCCCAAACAATTTGCTTACAGGATGCTGCATCAGGTTGGAGTAATACAAAACCTTGCACATAATTAGACCCCGACTCTAGAGTCTAGACTCTTATCTGGCGACCAGAAGTTTCTGAAGTTGTTTCCAGATCAATAGACCCAAATTTTATACTGGCTGTTTTAGGGGCCGGCACATTTATTAGAGAAGCAGGATAATGAGACAAAATAGGGTTGTCTAATAGCTTTTTCTCAAAACCTCTTATCGCACATATTTTTTTAATTCGAAACTACCCCTACTTAATTATAACTAATCTTGATTAGTTATACTAAACTAAGATTAATTGTTAAACTTAATTAGTTTAATCATATAGTTAGATAAAGGAAGAAAAAAATCAGTTTTTTAGAGTTGAGTTATTTGTGTTTTTTGTGTATTTTGAGTGAGGAGTAGAAGAAGAAGAAGAACCATTAACAAAGTCATACCGAAATCAAATTCGTCTGGATATTTTTATGACAATCCAGACGAAAATTTGCCAAATAAAGGAATTTTTGTTTCCAGAGAGAATTTCGTCCGGAAGTAACCTTCACAAACAAACCGAAAACACAAACATCCAGACGAAAACCACCATTGCAAGTAAAAAAGCTTCCAGCGAGAATTTCGTTTGGAAGTAAGCTGATCAACCAAACCGAAAAAAAATTTCATCTGGATGTTTTTAAGACAATCCAGACGAAAAAAACCTATCCGAAACAAAAACTAGCGTACTCAATTTTCGTCTGAATTTTTCACATTTAACATTAATTTCGGCTACATTCATTGTGACACAATCTAGCAAACTCGTTTTCGTCTGCAAATTACACATGCAAAACTGTAAACATCCAGACAAAAAATCTGGAAAGCAAGCAAATTTCGGTTGGATTTTAGGGTCTAATCCAACCGAAAATAACACTGAACCCTAGTTTCTGTAACATTCAATCGATCAATCAACAACAAAAAAACTCAATCACATGCAAAATCAAGCAATGGGTTTGTTAATTAAGTCTACCTGAGTCTCATACAACCAGTTATCCTACTGGTTGGATTTTTGGTCTCATCCTTAATTTTATAGGGTAATTTAGACTTTTCATTGTTTTTTGGACACCCCTTATAATACCCCCTAGGATAGTAATATTTTTTCCAGCTTCTCTAATAAATTTGTCGGCCCCTAAAACAGCCAGTAATTTTATACTAAGAAATTCTCAACCTTTGAATTGAAACTATCATACCAAGGGATCCAAGATAATGTTTAAACAAGACCATATTCAAGATTCAGACCTACTCCTCATCCAGGTTAGAACTTGGACGCACCATGTAGGCAATGCCGTGAGAGATTCTGAGCTAACAACAGAATGCTGGGTTGGCATAAAACCCACAGTTAGTTATAACTTCAGAAATTGTTTAGACATATAAGCCACACTAGGTAATAGAGAAGCCAATTGCTTGGATTGCAACAGTTTGAAATCTGTAAAGCATTTACAAATAGAACATATCCGTAATGTCTAATGCCCTTACTCTGAATTTCCTGTCGACGAAAGAGCAACCCAGATTAAGTACCAATAGTTATGCAAAAACTGCTATTGTCAACCTCCTCAGCTCGCTTCCACAATAGTTCTATTCCATCCATGTGACCCATCCCAACCACTGCTACAACTTTTCCTTGCAAACTTCTAAGGTTCGTAAACATAATCTTGTCTCTATCTTCCACCATCACCTTAGACTGCCATTTAAAGTAGATTCAACAATTTAGTTTTGTTATCTCTTCAAGAGGAAAACGTCGAACACAAACTAGTGTACAGTGTATTGCAAGCAGAAAAGCTGGTGTTTCCTTCTTAAACTGGATGCCTTTTCATGGTATAATTCAACTTGTTAACTTCAGGAAAAGAATAGACTAGAGTGATCACGGAAACTTACCATCTCTGGAAGAAGTATTTTCTTATAGCTACACAATTCCTGCAAAAGGGATCTTGTGGACTCTCCATCTATGACATCAACGATGTCAGTATGGCGGTGCTCAATCGTTTGGTGGGATTTCTGAACTGCATCACAAGCTCTAGTATATACTTTCCAAAGAAAGGCAAAAGTTAATACTTTAGATAACTGTTGGTCCGTAACCTGCAAGTAAAGTTATGAATTTATAATTCCTGATCTAGACAAGATATGAAACAGAGAGAAAACAAAGAAAGTAAGGATTAGTACATCATTATCTTGATCAATGCAGACACATCTTGCTCCCACCCTAGAAGATTCTTCCATTGCAACCTGGAAAGCAAAGCCAATATGACGACACGCGTGGCATTCATAATCATTTCAAAGCTAATCCTAATTACCTTGAACTCCAGGCCTGGAAATATACCATCTGCAAGCAACCGGTGGTACCAATAATTCTGATAAAACATATAAATCTTCATGCACAGTCCACCAGGAGCTCTCATGGATTTGCAGAACAACTTAAACAGTGTAACCTCTTTAGGCTTCCAATCCATGAACCTTTCGGCACGTCCTTTGCACAACTCAACCTGCACTAATCAAAAAACTTAACAACTCCAGTAAAGTAAAAAAACCTTGTGCAGTAACAAAATTTTACAAAATTCTAGCAGCTAGAACTTTTATTGAACTTTTAAACTGTCCTGGTCGACGACACCTGGAATGGAACTAAAGGCATGTTGAGCCCATTGAGTCACTCCCTGAATATATGTACCATAAGGAACAACATTAGTTAGATAGGATTTAGAGGTTCTAAGACAAATGCACAACTAGTTGATAATAATTGCTATTTTGGGTCTCTAGTAAAGTGCACTTATTGACTGGAATATGCGATGAAGATTTCATTCAAGGTGGAACAGCAATTCATGCCATCTACAATGAAGTCAATGTCAGACAAGAAATACTTTTAAAAATTTTGATTATAAAGATCCCAAGATATCAGTTGAAATAACCCATACAAAACCGGTGAACGCAAAACCGAACTCTTCAACTAGAATGTTATATGAAATAAAAATTTCAATTGAACTAATGAAAACAAGATTGATTATATGAGAGTGACTATAAGGAGCGTTACTTCCCGCAACTACATCAGGCCTTACATAATCGACCACCTACAAAGCAAAATATCAATTGCATTAGCAAATAACCTTTGAAAGGCAGCAGAACATAAACATGTACAAAATATACAAGTAAGCCAATAATGTAAACTTGAAAATCCAAGAGAGTTAACCAGCTTCATAAGAGAAACATTTTTCGCAAGATAGACCATGCAAGGTCAGTGATGTTATATTTTCACAAAGAGAGACAATAACATAACATGTCGGGACATAAGGTCTAAACTCATAGACACGCTAAATTACCAACAAGAAAATAGAAGCAAATAGTGATGGAAAGAAAGTATACAAAACCCTAACCCTGAAATAGAAGAAGAAAGAAGCAAATTTTTACCTTCTTGACTAACTCAGCACTATCTTTGCAAACATGAATAGTTCCAACAAGATATACTTGAGACCCAGTGTTGGAATTCTTGAGCAGAACAACTTTACCATCAGTTGGGATCTCAGGAATACCATGCTGATAATGATTTCTTTCATCTTGTGCAGAAGAAGAAGAAGATGGTTGTTGATGAAATATGCTTCTCAAATGTTTCACAGAGTCAGAAAGCCTAAGTTGATAACTTTTAACGGAAGACATGGGTTTTGCTCCCCCTTGCAATTCTCTGAGCCGGAAAACTCTATCCGACATCTTCACCACCATGCATATTAATACAAGCTGTTTTTTAGTCTGAAAACACTGACTAGTAGTCTGAAAGATGAAAACACATAGAACAAGGTGGGCCCAAATACATGCAATCTAACTTCATATATTAAAATACATAACAGTACTTCATTGTTGATCATATCATTCTGGAACATAACATTCTGTAAAGTCTAATGTCCTTACTGACCTAATAAAACCAAGCCTGTGTACAACATTCAAAAGGTCCTACAAACTTTCCTACTTAAAGAAACATAGCTGCAAATTGTCCAAGCGATTTGTCCTCACCCCCATGTAAGTCCTGTCAATAAAAGATCAAACCAGATTTAAGTACTAGTAGTTATGCAAACAACAAATACCAATTTCAGCAGCTCTGGACTTACTATCACAAAATAGACAAAATACTAGCTGATACACTACAATGGCACAGAAAGAAAAAAAAAAGGCACTTGGTCCATCCAACTTTTCTACAAAGCTCTGCCTAATTATCATGTCAACCGTCTTATCTTGCTAAAACCACTGTTTTCTTTATTGTAGAAATCATGAAACAGTATGGTGATTTTATAAAATCTACGATAGTGTAGTTCAGCATCACTGAATCATGTCGTCTTTGTTCCCAATTCTCGACGGTAGTAGCCCAAACAAAATCATTAACTACCACAGGTTGTTTTCAATTCAATGCACAAAATCATTAATCTTCCTGTTATATGTATTTAAAGTACCAAACTGACTAGGAAAAAGAAACTCTATACCCTCAAACTGAAGTACATTAGAGAGGTCATCCTCCTCCGCTCGCTTCCACAATAGTTCAATTCCATCCATGTGACCCATCCCAACCACTGCTACAACTTTTCCTTGAAAATTTCTAAGGTTCGTAAACATAATCTTGTCTCTATCTTCAAGCACCACCTTAGTCTGCCATTTAAAATAGATTCACCAATTTAGTTTTGTCATCCCTCTTCAAGCAGAAAAAGTCAGACACAAACTACTGTAGAATAGCAAAGAATATGACATTGATCTGTTCACGAGAAAAGCAAGAAGGAGAAATTTGTGTTTCTTTCTTAGACTGGATACCTTTCGTGGTATAATTCAACTATGTTAACTTCAAGAAAAGCATAGACTAGAGTGACCACAGAAACTTACCATATCTGGACTCCGTTTTTTCTCATTGCTATTCATTTCCTGCACATAGGATCTTTGATATACGGAATAAGGATGAATGCTTGATCTGTACTTACGATATGCTATACGAAGCAAGTCAAAGGAGGATGTTTCTTTGAATAACTGTTGGCGCGTGACCTGCAAATAATGTTATAAATTCATAATTCTTGATCTAGTAAAAGATAATAAATCAGAGAGAAAACAAAGAAAGTAAAGATTAGTACATCAATATCTTGATCAATGTAGAAACATCTTGCTCCCACTCTAAAAGATTCTTCGATTGCAACCTGGAAAAGAAAGCTAATTAGGGTGATAATATGAAAATATGGGTGGCATACAAATAAAACCAAATTTAAGAAATAAACAAGTTCATATGCATTTCAAAGCTTATCCGTTAATTACCTTGAACTCCAAGCCTCGAAATATACCTTTGGCGTTCAACCGGCGGCGACTACAATTTGTAAAAAAGATTTCAATCTTCTTGCACAGTCCACCTGGAGCTCTCATGGAATTGCAAAACAACTTATACAATCTATAATCTTCAGGTACCGCCGGTTTCAAATTCATTAGCCACTCGGCACGTCGCATGCACAGCTCAACCTGCATATAGACATTGAGGTTCTCTTCTTTTACATAAATCAAAAAAGTTAACTCAAGTATTGTAAAGAAACCTTGTGCAGTAACAATCTTTACAAGACGCATGTAAAATAAATCCATCACAAAGTTCCTTGCTGAAACTTAGGACAATGTCTAAGCTCAATCACTATTTGTGTAGAGTTCTAATGATACATTACAGTTGCAACCAAACGAATTTGTAGCAGCTAGAACTGTTATTGAACCTTCAAACTGTCATGGTCAATGACACCTGGAAACTTAAACTGGACATCATAACTCTAGGTGATAAGGGAAAGGAACTAAAGGCATGTTGAGACCATTTGTCTTACTCCCTGGATATTTGTACCATAAGGAACAACATTAAATTTTATTGGTTAGATAGGGTAGAGGGTTGATAAGATAATACTTAGAAATTGTAAAGGGCACATACTGACTGAGAGTTAAGACTAGAACATGCGATAAAGATTTCATTCAAGGTAACAATGGTCATTCATGACATCTACTAAGAAAGATTAATGTCATATGAAAAAAAAAAAAAACACTTTATCCGATTTCTGATTATGCAGATTCCAGAAAATTAAGTCCAGACAAAACTAGTGAATGCAAAGCCAAACTCTTTCAACAATCAAAACACTTGAAATTTTCTATGGAACTAATCAAAACATAATTGATTCTATGAAAATGACCAGAAGGTGTGTTACCTACCGCAACGACATCAGGCCTTACATAATCGATCACCTACATTGCATAATACCAATTGCATTAGCTGATAACATTCGAAAGGCATCGGAAACAAAAATAAGTGAACCAATTGATAATGTAAAATTTGAAAACTTGAGGGTATTTCATTCATTCTACTTAGAACAAGGAACCTCTTATTCCTTCATCATAGTCTACTTAGATGACTGCAATTCGACACTTCATAAAACATAACCAAAACAGACCCTAACTCTGAAGAAAAATAAGAAGAAGCAATTTTTTTTTACCTTGTCGACTAACTCAGCACTCTCTTTGCAAAGATGAACAGTTCCAACAAGAAAGATTTGAGCCCCATTGTTGGAGTTCTTGAGTAGAACAACTTTGCCGTCAGTTGGGATCCCAGGGATACCATGCTGGTAATGATCTTGTGCAGCAGCAACAGAAGAAGAAGAAGAAGAAGAAGAAGAAGATGATGATGACTGTTGATGGTCATTGGAAATGGAAGTCATGTTTTTGTTCTTTTATCTGTCAACCGGTTTTGGTACGTATGCTTTGTCCTCCACAATCATTAAATACTAGTCCTGAAAGAGGAATACGAAAGAAAGGAGGAGAGCAGCAGCAGTCAAAAAAAAAGCAACATTTCTTAGTTTGTTCTTAGGCAGTGTGGACTGTGGAAGTAGCCAGGAAAGGTGAGATAGGCGGGCCCACATTAATGATTTCCCCGCGATGTTGGGAACTGGGATAAAAATAAGTGGTGAGAGGAAAATGGGAAGAAGCTCACTTCTAGACTCTAGTTCATCAAGGACTGTGTGTGTCTGACTCTGACTGATCCATGACAACTCAGATTTTTAGACTTTCCTTCCCCCTAACACATCTAATCAAGGATGACATTCTGCCCAGCCATTTCAAAATTTTCTTTGGGTCTACACTCTACAGAGTGATGATACAGAAAAAAACATCATAACCATAGAGCCTACTAGTGTATGTCTGTCTACACTAGTCTCGGAAGTAGCAAAATTTTGTTAAAATATTACCAAAAGACAATAGGCTGCTTTGGTAGAGAAACTAGAAAGATTGTGTCTTGCATATCGTTATCCATGTTGGAACTCAGACGCACCTTTTGCCCTCAGAGCTAGCAACAGTGAAAATTTTAAAGACAGACATTTTGTTCAAATTGAACATTGGAACTGATCTTCTCATACATGAATTAACAACATTTGCATACTATCAGTTTTATAGGAAACATTAGGTTAGGTCTGACTTCAAGCCAAGGTGATAAATTGAAATTGTTATACTAACAGTTTAGAGCAGCCGATCGCTTGGCGTAAAAAAAAAAAAACTTACATTACCCACAGTCTTGAAACAAGAATTATCCTAAGTCTGTAAAGCACATTTAAAAAGAACATGCCTGTAATGTCTAATGCCTTGACTTGGAAAAAAAAAACATACTTCCTAAACAATTTGCGGACACCCTACTCCGAATGTCCTGTCATTGATGCCAATAAAAGATCAAACCAGATTAAGTACCAATAGTTATGCAAATACTGCTATTGTCGTCCTCCTCAGCTCGCTTCCACAATAGCTCAATTCCATCCATGTGAGCTATCCCAACCACTGCCACAACTTCTCCTTGCAAACTTCTAAGGTTCGTAAACAAAAAATCGTCTCTATCTTCAGTCAACACCTTGAACTGTGCCATTCAAGTAGATTCAACAATTTAGTTCTGTTCTCACTCTTCGAGGGGAAAAGGTCAAACACAAACTATTGTATATTGAATTGCAAGCAGAATGCAAAAAGAAATGACATTGATCTGTTCACAAGTTAATGATGCAGTAAAGGAGGAGCAACTTGTGTTTCTTTCTTCAAATTCAACTATGTATCTCACGGGTACTAAAAGAAAAGCATAGACTAGAGAGACCAGGGAAACTTACAGCCTTTGGACGACAATTTTTCTCAATGCTAATCATTTTCCGTACGGAGGATCTTGTATTATCTTCATCTTTGAAGGCAATAGGCCTTACTAGTGCAACAAATGCTTTCCCAAGCAAGTCAAAAGGGGATGCTAGTTGAGATATCTGATGATGTATAACCTGCAGAGAATGTTATAAAATCATAATTCCTGGTCTAGAAAAGATAATAAGTCAGAGAGGAAACAAAGAAAGTAAAGATTAGTACATCAATATCTTGATCCATGTAGAAACATTTTGCTCCCACTCTAGAAGATTCTTCCATTGCAACCTGGAAAACAAAGACAAGGTTATGATATGATAATATGTGAGGCATAAGAATAAAACACATTTAAGATACAAACAATTAGATATGCATTTCAAAGCTTATCCAATAATTACCTTGAAGTCCAGGCCATGAAAGATACCATTTGCGTGCAACCGGCGAAACAAACAGTATTCAACGAAGGTATCAATCTTACGAAATAGACCACCTGGAGCTCTCATGGATTTGCAGAATAACGTATACAATGTATCATCTTCAGGTTTCCAATTCATTAGGTCCTCGGCACGTCCCTTGCACAGTTCCACCTGCATATAGACATAGGTTATGTTCCTTTACCTAAGTCAAAAGAGTTAACAGCTCGACTAGAGTAAAGAAACCTTGTGAGTAATAAACTTTTACAAGATGCATGTAAAATAAGTCCACAACATAGTTGAAATAACCCGAAAAAAACAAACAAACCGGTGGACACAAATCAAAACTCTTTCCATTAGAATATTTGAATCGAAATTTGAACTGAACTAATCAAAACATGGTTGTTTCTGCGAGAACAACTATAAGGTGTGTTACTCACCGCAACAACATCAGGCCTTACATAATCGATGACCTACATTGCAAAATAGCAACTGCATTAGCACATAACCTTTGAATGGCATCAGAACATAACCTTTGAAAGGCATCAGAACATAAACATAAATGACAAGTGAACCAATAATGGAAAATTAGACATTTACGAGAGTTAACCAGCTTCATAAGAGGGACATTAGACCATACAATGTTATGAATTTCATCAAGAGTCGCAATGAATTAGCAAATAATGATGGAAAGAAAGAATACAAGACATTAAACAGAATATGCAAAGTCAGTAATGTTATATTTTCACAAAAGACACAATGAATTAGCAATATAACATCAGGACCTAAGGTCTAAATTCATATACTAGATAAAGCACACACACATAGCAATAGGATGCATGAGAAAGAGTTACATACAAGACACACTATAAAAGGGAACAAGCTTAAACAAAAGACTTACCAATTTGAAAAAAATTGCCAATTTGACATCAAGAACAAAAAAACTGAACCAAAAGAGACCCTAACCTTAAACAAAAAAATTGATACCTTCTTGACTAACTCAGCACTCGCTTTGGAGATATGACAAGTTCCAACAAGATAGATTTGAGACCCATTGTTGGAATTCTTGAGCAGAACAACTTTACCATCAGTTGGGATCCCAGGGATGCCATGCTGGTAATGAGGTCGTTCATCTTGAGTTTCATCTTGTGCAGCAGCAGAAGAAGAAGAAGAAGAAGATGGTAGTTGATGAAATCTGTTTCTCAACTTTGCTGTAAAAACCTTAAGTGGATAATCGAAAATTGAAGACATGGTTTATTCCCTCTCTCTCTCTTTCAATCTTCTGAGTTTTAAAATGCTGTTTACCATCATCTTCACCATTTTAAATTTTTGGTGTTCTTCTGTCTGTTAACCAGTTTTGGAAATGGCTTTTAGTCCTCCACACTGGATAACAGTCCTGAAAGAGGAAATTGAAAAGAGGAGCAACAAAAAAAGCAACCTTTCGTAGGTAGTGTGGGGGGGGGGGAAACAGGACAGGACAGGACAGGACAGGTGATGTTGGCGGGCCCACATTAATAAATTCACCGCGTTGTTGGGAAATGGGACAGTGGTGGTAAAGAAAGTGGTGAAATGAAAATTCACCGCGTCGAATTGGGATAGTGGTAAAAAAAAAAGTGGTGAATGGGAAATGGCAAGCAGCTCACCTGAAGGACTGACTGTGTTTGATCCATGATGACAACAAAGTGACCCCTTTGTGCAAAACCATGGAGATTCAGAGACCCCTCGCCCTCGGCCTCACGCGCGGATGCTTGCTTGCTTGCTTGCTTGGATAGTGGTAAAAGACGGGCAAAAGAAGATATGAATTCTTTAGAAAGAAATTGCAAAATTACACCATTTCATTTCTTATCAAATTTTCTACAGTAGTTTAAACTTCAACCAAAATCTAATTTATACTACTTGTCTTGTTTCTGAAAGGGGCCGCTTCATTCTTCACAAAATGCCAGTTCCACCAGGCACCATCAGGGCGCCCAGCAAGAAAAATAATTATGTTCGTTGTGTTTCAATCCCGCAACAGCAACAATATTATGGTTTAAATCGTGCATCCGGCGGCAGTCCCGGCCTCCAGACTTGTCTCCTACCAGCAACAAGGTGATCAAGTTTTTATTTTTGAAGCATCTGTCTTCTGGGGTCACGCAAAATTTTATTTTTGCCAAATTCTTGATTAACATGGTGGCAAATACAATCGTAGGTACACTTTTAGAGAGCTGGAACATGTGAGATTCATTGCCGAACATATCATTTAAATTGTAATTTGAACTCTTGAAAAAGAAAAAAGAAAAACATATCTGTAATGTCTAATGTCCTAACTGACATAACGAAACCAACCTAGAGTATAAGATTCAAAAATCTGAGTCTTCTGATCACTCTCTTAAGTTCCATAAAAATACACATGTCTGTAAAACTAACAATAAAACGATGTATTTCAATGGATTCAAATATGTTGGTGTACTGATGCTGAAAGGAGCAGATGCATCATGTTCAAGTAGTGCAGCAACAAAGTGGTGAACAAATTGAACTAGTGGGGTATGGGCTTACTGTGTTCGCTAGCACGCACTTCCTTTTGCGAGAGTTTGCTTGTCGTCATTGGCCTCCATTTGTTTCCACGATAGTTCAATTCCAGCCATATGTTCAATGAAAACCACTGCCACAATAAGCCTCTCTTCCATTCTTCTATGACTTGTAAATATAAATACAGTATAACGTTGTCTTCAACCATGACCTTATGCTATCAGATTCAGAGTAGATTCACATTAAAGGCTACATTCCAGAATCAGTAAAATTCTGCTATCAAATAGTGCATTGCATCTCGTCTTAGAAAGATATATGACAGGCGACACTCTGTCACTGGTTACAAGATACACTCATGCCTCTGCACTATATTAGGTGCATATATTTGCAGAAAAAAAATGTTGTTTGTGAAGAGAATATAAGCTTAGAATTGAGTAAGGTTACAAGGACTTACAATTTCCGAAAGCAGGACACGTGAGAATCAATTGGCTTGTCGTATATATGCTCTGGAGTCTGGATCTTTCTCTGTGAAATAAATGTTGAGTGCAAGCTTGAATGGGTCAACAGTGTTCATAGATGTACTCCTCTGATGAAGTATCTTCCACGGAATATCAAAATCACCAAGCTGCTCCCGAATATCCTGAAAATGAATTCAAAAGACTTCAGGCCCTGTTATTTTGTATAGTACTCCATGGAAGATAAAAAAATTGAAATAAGTAAATGATAATTACATCCATATCTTGACCAATTGGAACCAATTTGGCTCTCACTTTTAGAGATTCTTCCATGGCAACCTGCAATATGTTTCGGTGAATTAAAGGCCAGCAAACACAAAATATGAGACGGTTGCATCTACCAAAAGAAAATCTATGGTTTCAGCATTGTTGGACCTCGCAAAAAGAAAAAAGAAGTAGCCTGATTTCTTTCTTTTGCAATATATATGCAAATTCATACACTAACGTCCAAACAATGAAGTAAATTAATTCTAAGAAATATGTTTTATACGCTTCGTTCGACATTCACCTAAAACTCCCCCTCCTGGAATGATATCATATCATCTTCCTGCTGTCAAAGTTCCAGCACATTTTTGTAAAACATAATAATCTTGTTTACAAGTCCGCCTAGAGACCTGATGGACCTTAGAAACATACTAAACCAGCCTTTGGTTTACAGGATCCCAACCTCTAAACTCCTCCGCTTGTCTCATGGACTGCTGAAACTGCATTCAGAAGAATGGTTGTATCTCAAATGAGGAATACTGAAAGCACCTATTACCTGGATCATTTTTCCATTCAAGCTGCTACCTAAAAGTTTCTTGGACCAATCAATACATTTCAGCATTAAGCAGACATTTCAATCACTAACTAAAAGTAAAGCTGTCATGGAGTACACCAGTTACTAAGCAATCATAGCGCCAGATTAGAGACTATGTAGAAATGCTCAAAAGATTTGACTTATGAAACCTCACCAGATAGAATCTGGAAATCACCATCCACGGCTCTTTAAGACTATGCCGCGTCTCTTTCCTGGCAGAAGTTTCTTCACTTATTAATCAAGTCCTAATGCACCATATTCTAGTTTATTAACTTTGAGTTCACTGAAATGGTCTCAGTTTAGGATACCTTATGTTCTCAACAAATGCAATATAATAAATTGTCAATACATTCTATCTCAATCTGAAAAACATGATTAATTGAAATTTGATATGGAATATAATCAATGGAACACACCGCAATTACATCAGGTACTACAATGCATTAAAATTAAAGGCAATTAGTAAGTAAATAACATAAAAATTGAAACAGCAAAGGAACTACCTTGTTGATGGTTGTTTCAGCACTGTCCCTATATGCAGGATCAGTTCCAAAGAGAAAGAGCTGAGACCCATTACACGAATTTCTCAGGAGAACAAGAAACTACCATGTTGGTACCAGATTTCATCATGATACCAAGTTGGATTGAAAAGGGATTGATAAAGACAAAAGGGATGACATTTTCCCTTTCTCTTGGGGTAAAGGAATGAACTTGATAAAAAAAAACTTTGATTTCTCATACCTACTCTCTCTGTTCCACAGTCTGTTGATGGAGACACTTTTTTGGTATGAAACTTGTTTGCTTTAACTTCCCCTACCACCATTATTAACATTTCAAACTTTTCTTTGGGACCTGCAGTTTCTTTGGTGTTGCTGCCTAGGGAAGGCGCGGACATCTGAATATTATAAGTGGATTTATGCTGCATCATAACTGTAGAGTGTACTAGTATGTCTACATTGGTCTTGGAAGTAGCAAAATACCTACCAATAGGCTGCTTTGACCGATAGTTGTATCTTGAAAAGACCATTATCAAGATTCCTTGTCTACGGTGGAAATTAGACGCACCTTTTAACAGACCTGGCACACTCTGAGTGAAAAAATTTAAAAACATTTTCGTTCAATCGTGATAGGCGCATCGCGCCTTTCACGCCACTTGCTCGCAA
>JAJJMA010175447.1:35052-45847 GCA_023529015.1 Papaver nudicaule
AAAAGATTGAGGGGATTTTGATTCACTATTTGGTTTGAATACGTGTAAGTAGCGATTAAGGAGCGAGTGTTCTAACATTTTCGATTTTCGTTTAATCAAATTGAACATTAGAACCAATCTCATACATCAATTAAATTTCAATACTATCAGTTTTATAGGAAACATAGGTTGGCATTAAAGCCACAGTTAGGTCCGACTTCAGCCAAGGTAATTATGACTTGAAATTGTTATACAAACAGGTTAGAGCAGCTGATTGCTTGGAAAAAAAAAAAAAAAAAACTTCCATTACCCAGTCTTGAAACAAGACTTATCCTAAGCCGATCATATCATTTTGGATCATAACAGTTTGAAATCTGTAAAGCACATTGAAAATGAACATGTCTGTGATGTCTAATGCCCTAACTGACTCAATAAACCCAAGCTTTGTAGTACATAACATTCAAAAAGTTCCATATGAATCCTATTTGAAAAAGGATAGCCTGCAGACATCCCAAACAATTTGGGCACACCCTACACTGAATGTCCGGTCATTGCTGTCAATAAAAGATCGAACCAGATTAAGGACCAATAGTTATGCAAATACTGCTATTGTCAACCTCCTCCGCGAGCTTCCACAATACTTCAATTCCATCCATGTGAGCCATCCCGACCACTGCCACAACTTCTCCTTGCAAACTTCTAAGGTTCGCAAACAAAATCTTGTCTCTATCTTCAATCATCACCTTAGACTGCCATTTAAAGTAGATTCAACAATTTAGTTCTGTTATCGCTCTTCGAGAGGAAAAGGTCGAACAAAAACTACTGTATATTGAAGTGCAAGCAGAACGCAAAAAAGAAATGACATTGATCTGTTCACAAGTTAATTATATCTCAGGGGTACTAAAAGAAAAGCACAGACTAGGACAAGGGAAACTTACAGTCTTTGGATGATGTTTTTTCTCAATGCTAATCATTTTCCGCACGGAGGATCTTGTAAAATCTTCATCTTTGAAGGCAGTAGGACTTAGTAGTGTATCAAATGCTTTCCGAAGCAAGTCAAAGGGGGATAGTTTAGATATCTTTTGGTGTATGGCCTGCAAAGAATGTTACAAATTCATAATTCCTGGTCAGAAAAGATAATAAATCAGAGAGAAAACAAAGAAAGTAAGGATCAGTACATCCATATCTTGATCCATGTAGACACATCTTGCTCCCACTCTAGAAGATTCTTCCATTGCAACCTGGAAAACAAAGCCAAGGTTATAAAGTGACAATATGTGAGGCATAAGAATTCAACAAATTTAAGATACAAAGCATTTCAAAGCCTGTCTAATAATTACCTTGAACTCCAGGCCTTGAAACATACCATTTGCGTGCATCCGGCGAAGCCAACAGTTCCCAATAAAGGTATCAATCTTAAAGCACAGGCCACCTGGAGCTCTCATGGATTTGCAGAATAACGTATACATTGTATCATCTTCAGGTTTCTGATTCATGAACTTCTCGGCACGTCCTTTGCACAGCTCGACCTGCATATAGACATAGGTTATGTTCCTTTACCTAAGCCAAAAAAGTTAACATCTCATCTAGAGTAAAGAAACCTTGTGAGTAACAAATTTTTACAAGATGCATGTAAATTAAGTCCACAACATAGTTGAAATAACCCGAAAAACAAACAAACCGGTGGACGCAAATCAAAACTCTTTCCACTAGAAAGTTTGGAACGAAATTTGCAACTGAACATTATTGTTTCTGCGAGAATTATAAGGTGTGTTACCTACCGCAACAACACCAGGCCTTACATAATCGATGACCTACATTGCAAAATAGCAACTGCATTAGCACATAACCTTTGAAAGGCATCGGAACATAAAACATAAACATGTACAAAAAGACGAGTGAACAAATAATTGGAAGATTGGAAATTCAAGAGAGTTAACCAGCTTCATGAGAGAGAGATTCGTCTCCAGGATAGACCATACAAGGTCAAGGATGTTATGAATTTCATGAAGAGTCGCAATGAAATTAGCAAATAATGATGGAAAGAAAGAATACAAGACATTAAACAGAATATACAAAGTCAGTAATGTTATATTTTTACGAAAGACACAATGAATTAGCAATACAACATCAGGACATAAGGTAGTTCTCTAGAAGCATATACAACTTTGGAGCGTCCTCCAGTTCGTTTCGTAGACATATTTAGAGACAATCTTATTAGATGATTTCAGATAACATTATAGACAGTGATGGTAAACTCAAATACTAGAAAACAAACACACACACACACACACACACACATAGCAAAGAGATGCATCAGAAAGCGTTTCATTCTACTAAGAACATCTGTATGCAACAAAGTGAGGGAAAGAAAATACATACAAGACACACTATAAAAGGGAACAAGCTGCTTAAACAAAAGACTTACCAATTTGATAAAAATTGCCAATTTTGATATCAAGAACATAAAACTGAACCAAAAGAGACCCTAACCTAAAAAAAAACAAAAAATTTACCTTCTTGACTAACTCAGCACTCTCTTTGGAGACATGACAAGTTCCAACAAGATAGACTTGAGACCCAGTCTTTGAATTCTGAAGTAGAACCACTTTACCATCAGTTGGGATCCCAGGGATGCCATGCTGGTAATAATGGGGTGTTTCATCTTGAGATTCATCTTGTGCAGCAGCAGCAGAAGAAGAAGAAGACGGTAGTTGATGAAATCTGTTTCTCAACTTTGCTGTAAAAACCCTAAGTGGGTAATCGAAAATTGAAGACATGGTTTATTCCCTCTTTCAATCTTCTGAGTTTGAAAACACTGTTTACCATCATCTTCTTCTTCTTCTTCACCATCTTAATTTAAGGTGATCCTCTTGCGTTCTTAAATGCCTGTTAACCAATTTCGTAATGGATGCTTTTAGTCCTCCACACTGGATAGTAGTCCTGAAAGAGGAAATTGAAAAGAGGAAAACGAAAGAGCTGAGCAGAAGCAACATAGAATAGAAGCACCATTACCTCGGTAGTGCGCCCACACCAGTGAATTACTGTGGTGTAGGGATAAAAAGTGGGGACACGAAATTGGGTTTGTGCAATAAAGTATACTCCCTCCAAATCATTTTTAAGTGACTGGTTTGACTAAGTAAAAAAAAATAAGGAGATTAAATAAATTTTTTATTGTACACTTATTAAATATAGAGGGAATAAGTGAATATTTATTTTTAAGTGAGAGATTAAATAAATTTTTTATTATTACCTTTCTGAAGAGATTGAAGAATTGCTTGGCTAATGTTAATTTAAGATTAAGCAATTTTCTTTTCTATAGGTTAGGTGTTGTTATTCAGAAAGCTATTGGTACCCAGCTTGTTGCTAGGCTACCAACCAAGCATTTGGAAAATGTATATGATAATTAAATGCCAAGAAGGGCTGCTATTTATAGTGAGAAATAATAAAAAGAAACATATGACTTTATTTTTGAAAACTATAAAAGGTAAAAGAATCTAAATATTATCAAAAATATATATATATTCATTAATTTGTTTCCAATTTTTCTAGATATTTTTTAAGGGTATATTTGAAAGTTTGTTGGAAAAAATACAAATACAAATATAATTAGAACCTGGATACATTTTTGAGACAAATGAAAATAATAATAGGGTTTTGTTAACTTGTGCACCTATGCAAAAGTTAACATCCAATCATTATCATGGATATTAGTAAACAATAATAAAACCAAATGAGAGAGATTGTTTATTCACTAATACCAATTACCAAGTGTACAATCCTTCTCTCTAAATTTATAATCAATCTCTCTGTGTATAATCACTGTCTCTCCTTTTAATTTATTATTATTGTTTACAAATATCCATGGCAATGATTGGATGTTAACTTGTGCATAGGTGCACAAGTTAACAAAACCCATAGTAATAAGGTCAGTTAAAATGTGACAGAGGGAGTAATTTTTTTTCTTTTTTGGGTACATTGGTGCAATAAAGTTACCATTCACAATTTTTGATCATAAATAAGTAATATATATGTACGTGTCCAGATAGAAAGGCAAATAAAATTTCTGATTATGGTAAAAAGTGGGGACAGGAAGATGGCAAGCAGCTCACTTCATAGAAGAAATTGCGGTCTGTGTAATAATAGCTTGTTTGGATAACAGCTAAGAAATTATTTTTCTGCTGCTGGAAGCAAAAAAGTCAGAAGTTAGTTTGGCAACACAATTTCAAAATGACTTCTGGAGGCAGAAAAATTAACTTTTTCTGAAGCATGCAAACATTTTTGCTTCTAACTTCTGAAATCGACTTTTACTTCTGGAGAAGAAGAAGTCAGAAGTACTTCTGTATCCAAACAAGCTATAAAGTTACCATCAAAAAATTTAATCGTAATGGACCTTTTAATATACACTAGTATAGAGGCACGCGTAAGCGTCTGCGTTTCGTTCAAAAAAATTAAATACGTGTCAAGGTAAAAGAGCAAATGCAGTTTTTCTCTATGGTAAAAGAATTACACGGTTTAAAAAGAGCCGCTCATTTTAAAAATTGAGGTTTAAGTTACACCGCCATCAAAAGAGATGATCAAGTGAACAAATTTGTATGCACAATGGTCCTTTGTGGCACCCCCTTGGGCATACATTGTACGATCCGAGCAGAATAATGAGGCAAGTCGGGTATATCCAAGATCGTACAATTGATAAACAAGGTGATGAAAAATTCAAAGTGGCGAGGGAATAGTCAAGTGCTGATATTGGGCGTATTGACGTAGTTTACTCTCCAAATCCCTTGAACGAACATTGGAACGAACAAATGGATAATTTGATAGACACCACTCTTTTATGGGATGCGGTGGTGCTTGGACATGAGAGCACAAGACGATACCGGGAATGGTACCTTGTATTCACGCATGCAAAAGTGATACGCGGGGAAAGGGAAGTCACTCTTCCTCGTGGCCGGGGAGGATGTGGGCGTAGTATCGTCGCTGATGATTCTTCATTGTACAAGTTATGCATAAGTATATATTTTTCAATTGAGTTGTTTAAGATTCATACTTAGATGACTCAAATATCTTACTCTTGTTTTTTTTAATGATCATAGAAAGAGCGGTTGAAAGATATCCTCAACTGGTTGTGTTTGAGTTTGGATAAAGGAACGGGGTTGATCCATGCTGAATTACACCAGCGTGTTCAACACGTTAGGCACATGCATATGCTTGAGGCGGAGCACATTTACAAGGAATTACGACACAAACCAAGGAAGAGTCATGTTGAAACCAGTGGCACTCAAGAGACTGGTGAACCTTCTAAACGAGGTCCTGGTCGTGGGCTTGGCCATGGTCGTGGTGAAGGTGAAGCCGATGGGAGCAACATTGAATAGGGTTTAGTTTTTCGTTTCGTATTATGGTTTTAGTAAGTCAAAGAATTTTATGTTGGTTTGGTGTTTGATACATTTTCCGTTTCCTAGGTTAACAATGGTTTGTTTTGGTTTTGTTTAATGGTTTGTGCTGACAATCGATAGGATTTGGTAAATCGTACTTTGTTTGATTGATTTATGTTAGTTTACATGTCTAAATTGTTTGGTAACTCAAAAAATATGGTAAATCGTACTTTGTTTGATTGGTTTATGTTGAAACCACTACGACTCAGACAACCTGTTTGAAATACTGGTTAATAAAGCCAGACTCGTCATGGTCATGTTTTATATCATGACGAATTATGTATAATAAAAATTTATTCGTCATGCAAGTTATGCAAACACCATTACGATTTAAATTGTTTTTGGGAAAGCAGGGTGATTTTTCTAACAGCTAAATCGCCATGGTTTTGTTCACACTGTATGACGATTTTTAGTAACCAAAGTTACTCGTCATGATTTTAAACCAAAACGATAACGATTTTACTTGTTTCTAAGACGCAAAATCGTCATGGAACTGTAAAAACCTCGACGATTGGTCAACTCTCTGCACAATATTTACACGCAGAGTCGTCAAGGACTATATTATTACCTTGACGATACAGTGAATCGTCATAATTGTATGTAATTCCTTTGACGATTGTGGATCTGAAGCAATTGGATTGAGTTGATTTTCGACGAATTTAACATTCAAATACATCCTCCCATCATTGTTTTGAGATTTGAGAATCATGTTTGAACATTTTTTAAAACAAAAATACAAATGGTTGTGGTGGTGGTGGAATTGGAAGCGGTGGTGGAGGTGATGATAATGGCTAGCTATCAAATCTTATTATAAATGGATAATTATTAATCTAATATTTCTGATAATCAATAAATTAATTTTCTAATCCTAATTGGCTAATTAATAATCTCACATAGAGTTTTTCTAATTATTTCGATGTTCTAATTTTTCTTGTTTCTTTGGTTTCTCAGATAGAGTTTACCAAAACAATGTATATATAATTTAATATTTTTGATAATCAATAAACTAATTTGCTAATCATAATTACAATCTCTAATCCTAATTATGTGGTTTTTGAAATTACTTCATTCTAGCACTATTTTGGCTTTAGTTCTCGCCCCCATTGAAAAACTCATCGCCTCAAAATAGCAAGGATATTAAAAGCAACAAACATTTAATTTCTTGGAGATAATTGTATTTTGATTGAATTATTGATATTAAAGAAAAGAAAAAACAGAGGCGTGCCCGCATTCTTAGGAAGGCTAAGAGCAAGCAATATTGTTCCATAAGCCATCCCCAGATTTGGGACTTCTAGGATGGCATTTTTGACAAAAACTGGCAACCACTATGGTCTTAACCCGAATTTGACGGAGTTTTCGCCACTTCTAGAGTGCGGAGACTCAGTTTCCGTAAATCTTCTTTGGCGGAAACTGAGTTTCCGCACAGTCAAATCTAGACTTTTGACCGTTCGGAATCTGGGTTTCCGTAAAGAATGAGTTTCTATACAGGAGAATTTGTTCTACAACGGTTTTGAATGAACAAGTTTTATCCCCTTTGAATTTTGATGTATGGCTTAGATGTGAGGTGTAGAGGGAGTGTGAAGAAAAACTAGGGAGATGGATGGCTTAGATGTGAGGTGCAGAGGGAGTGTGAAAAAAAACTGGGTAGATGAATGGTTAGATGTTGGGCTGTAGAGGTGGTTTAAAGAAAAAAAAAAGGTCAAACAATAATATTTACGAGACTGGAATTGAGTTTCCGCACAACTCTTTGACGGAAACTGAGAATCCACAAAAAGTAGAATGAGTTTCGGTTTTGCTATATTCTATTCTGATTTTCATCTGTATCTTTATTTGCTGCTACATCTGTGTAGCAAACAATAAAGATATAGATGAAAATCCCTAGATTATAGAGAAATTCTAGACCATAGTAGTTGCTTATCTCCGTATTCTCAAACTTTCTCTATAAACCATAGTGCTTTTGCTCTAAGCTTATCTAACGCGATTTTGATGTAGCAGCACCACACCCCTTGGATGAAGAGGGGTGGTCTTTATAACCCTTGGATGAAGAGGTGGTGTGATATTGTTAAGTACAAGCATACGACCCGGTGCATACGCACCGTTGGTGCCTAAAGAATTTGCGGTGCCAATGCGAATTACACATGGATTACATACAATTATGTGTTGTATTTCCATTATTTTGTATCTTCAGAGTCCGTTCCCTCCCGTGAAATATGATTTTTTGTTCACATAGATCTCTTAACTGAATATCAGATTTGTGTATTTGCCAAGAGCTTCCGAGGCAGATACGTAGGCGTTGTCTTCTTTCTCTTTACCACCAGCTGGCCTTCTTCTAAAGGCTTCAAAGGTCTTTCGTACATATGAGAATTTGGGGAAGCAATTCTCTACATGCTACGGTGCAACATAAACAAAAGAATTATCGGGGGGGGGGGGGACTCATTTCATCAGACTGGTGTCGATGTAACTCTACCAATTTCATCAGATTGGTGTCGATGTAACTCTCATGGGGTTGTATCTTTAATGGATACCTCTGGACTCCGGTGTATAGTCAGCTTCTGCGTCTTTAACAAATTACATTGTTTCAATATTAAGAAACCTTTCAAAGTGAAAAGACACGAAGTTTTGATCGATATAGATTTACTGTTAGACTACGATGACGTGACAAATGAGGTGAATGATGATGTGGTTTTGCCACAAATATGGTTTTCTCCTGCATGTATGATTTAAACAATACCAGAACATTGTGATTTGGATGAGATTGTAAATTGCGTTCACAAATATTCAACTTTGTAAAGACACATAAATTTGTGCATATTGTTATTCTGAATGATGTGACGAGTTCCACAAATTTGAGTCGGGTTGCACAAATGTGAAGACTGAAAAAACACTGATTTTGCGACTTTGGTTTTCATTGCATAAATGCTTGCAACAGAAAAGTGTCCATTGACAAATTTGTATTTGTCCAAAAGATAACATGTATGGGATATGCGTCGTTTGGAGAACTGGGGATGTTTATATCCTTTGGTCGGTTATGATTCTTGGCAAGGCGACCTTTGATGTATTGATCAAAACTTTTTGTTTTGGATGAGTTGGCAAAACACGTGGCGATGATATGGAAAGCATTGGTGAGATGGCTTCACCAAAATGCAGAATTAATCTGGTGTCAACATGTGGACATTTGGGGTCTGCTATTATATATAAAGATTATTTAAACACTTCTTCATCCAAAGGTTATATAAGCCACAACCCCACCATTCAAGGAGTGTGGTGCTGCTACATCAAAAATGATGTAGCACTCCCGCATCAAAATAATTTCAGCTTCAGATCAAAAAAATATATAATTTCAGCTTATCTGCCTAAGGAGCGAATTTGGATCATGTCAGTGTTTTTTAACGGCAGGTATCTCGCCGGGAACTTGGTGGCATAGCAAAGGGCACTGGCTTGCTTTAATTTTCCCAACCACACTGGAAAGAGAAATTGAAATATCCAATGACAGTGTAATATACTTTGGGGCTTTGCAATTACTTTGATACTGCTTAAATATTATTTTTTTTTTTTTTGATTCGTCCCGGGATCGACCCCAAGCCACTCTGGAGGGCGGATGAGAAACCACTGTTCTAAGAACAGGTTCTCGTACTGCTTAAATATTATTATAAGTGGGTTTATGCTGCCGCATTAATGTTTGTACTTAAATACACGTTTCCTACGTATACACAGAGCGTGCTGTTGGCTATCACACCACCGTCCCCGAGGTGCTATAATAGGTTTTGAAATTTGGGAAAACCATCATTATTCATCTACAGCCTAGGCTAGATGTTTTGACAAGACAAAACCTTTATTAAAAATAAAATAAAATGCATATCGGTCAAAGCCATTCTTTATTCATTGTCCTTCTGGGTTGCACGGACTCGGACGCGGAGACGCGGACACGACACGACACGGACGCGGACACGAGCGAGGTCTCAAAAATGTAGGACGCGGACACGTTTATATATTTAGTAAATATAAATATTAAATATACTAATATATGATATTAATGCTAGTTGAAGTAGTATAAAATATTGAAAAGAACAAAGTATATGTATATGTAGTACATACAACTTACTTAAAAGCGTGCATTGTCCAATGGTTAAGCTCCCAAGCTGGGAGATCAATATTTTTTGTACTGAATTATCACTTGAAATGAGAGAGTTGACAGAGTTGACCGAGTTGACCGCGTCGTACGCGCGTCGTGGGTGCGTCTGTGTCTGACACGAGTCTGACGCGGACTCGTGCCCAAAACTGGCGCGTCTGTGCAACCCAGTTGTCCTTTCCATCAGTCAGTCTGTATTCTATAATTAAAAACAGCCGTTCTTAGTACACCGAGAGAGGGAACAACCAAAAAACCGAAGAAGGCAAAAAAAATTGAATTTGTGGGCCCCACCAAGGGGATTTGCGGGGGGCCACAGATTTTGTGTCTCTTGGGTTTTTTTGTTTGTTCACTCTCTCGGTTCACCAATACTTTTTGAATTAAAACAGCCGTTCTTAGTACACCGAGAGAGGGAAAACCAAAAAACCGAAGAAGGCAAAAAAAAATTGAATTTGTGGGCCCCACCAAGGGGATTTGCGGGGGGCCACAGATTTTGTGTCTCTTGGGTTTTTTTGTTTGTTCACTCTCTCGGTTCACCAATACTTTTTGAATTAAAACAGCCGTTCTTAGTACACCGAGAGAGGGAACAACCAAAAAACCGAAGAAGGCAAAAAAAATTGAATTTGTGGGCCCCACCAAGGGGATTTGCGGGGGGCCACAGATTTTGTGTCTCTTGTCATGTCATGTCATGTCATGTCTTAGAGTAGAATTGGGAAATGCCTCAAAGGGTCATCGGAACGGAATGTATCCGTCAGTTATGGTTCTTATTTTTTTTTTTTTTTTTTTTTGATAAAAAACCTCTATTTTTCATTAATGTCAAATCAAAATTACATGGAGATCAAGTACATCAAGAATGATAAAATAACAAGAACAACAACATACTTTACGTAGTACATAATCGAGAATTCCGACAAGGAAAAGAGAAGGAAAATCGATAGAACTACCTAATACAAGCATGTTAAGACCGATGAGATCGGAGAAGGGATGGTCTTCAATGGATGATAATCCGACCATTTGTTTGTTTTTCTTCTTCAATAAGATTTGCTCCATGGGATCAGGAGAATTATGCCCAATATCTTGACCGGCGATTTGAAGAATCTGGTAAATAGAGATCGCCATCGTACTTGAAAAACCTGTAGATCTAACACCAATAAAGAAAAAAAGAGGCAATAGAAAAATTGCAGAAACAATCGCCATAACGACGAAGAAACTAATCGCTCTAATAGCGAAGATAAATCGAACTAACATCGATTATTTT
>JAJJMA010175447.1:62716-73600 GCA_023529015.1 Papaver nudicaule
AAGAGGAGGAGCACCATAAATTAAGATGGTGAAGAAGAAGAAGAAGATGGTGAACAGTGTTTTCAAACTGAGAGAATTGAAAGGGAGGAGCAAAACCACTGAACCATGTCTTCCATTATCAATAATCATCAACAAACATCTTCTTCTTCTTCTTCTTCTGCACAAGATCCTTATCAACATGGTATCCCTGAGATCCCAACTGATGGTAGAGTTGTCCTACTTCAAAATTCAAAGACTGGGGCTCTAGTGTATCTGGTTGGAACTGTTCATGTTTGCAAAGAGAGTGCTGAGTTAGTCAAGAAGGTAAATTCTTAAGGTTAGGGTTTGTTTTGGTTCAATTTTATGACCTTGTTAAAAAAAATGGGGGAACCCCTTTTCTTCACTGAATGAGAAAGTGAGTATGTCTGTTGAATTGCACTCATCTAGAATGAAATTCTTCCTGATTCTTTTTGTTGGTAATTTAGCGTGTCTATGAGTTTAGACCTCATGTCCTGATGTTATATTGCTAATGAATTGTCTCTCTTTGTGAAAATATAACATCACTCACTGACCTTGCATGGTCTATCTTGCCGAAAAATGATTCCCTTATGAAGCTGGTTAACTCTCTTGAATCTTCAATTTTTACATTTGTACATGTTTATGTTTTTTGTTCATTTGCCGTTATTTGCTAATGCAGTTTTTATTTTGCAATGTAGGTGATCGACTATGTAAGGCCTGATGTGGTGGCGGTAGGTAACGCTCCTTATAGTTATTCTCATAGACATAATCTTGTTTCGATTAGTTCAATTGCAAAACTCATTTCATAACATTCTAGTTGAAGAGTTTGGTTTTGTGTTGTGTTCACCGGTTTGCTACGGGTTATTTCAACTGGAATCTTGGGTCTTTATAATCAGAATTTGAGTTTTTTTTTGTCCGACATTGACCTTCATAGTAGATGGCATGAATTGCCATTCTCACCTCGAGTGAAATCTTCGTCGAATATTCCAGTCTCAATCAATAAGTGCGCTTTACTCAAAATAGCAATTATTATCAACTATTTGTGCATTCAAAGCCCACATATTGTCTTAGAACCTCTCAATCCTATCTAACTAATGTTGTTCCTTATGGTACATATATTCAGGGAGCAACTCAAATGGTCTCAACATGACTTTAGTTCCATTCCCTTGTCTATATTTATAATGTCCAGTTTGAGACTCCTGGTGTCGTCGACCAGGACAGTTTAAAGGTTCAATTAAAGTTCTAGCTGCTAGAAAAGGGATGTTGAGACTGTAATGTATCATTAGAAATCTACAAATTAGCTTCTTAATCGACAGTTTACAATTGGACAAAAGTAGTGATTGAGCTTATACTTAGTCCTAACTTTCAACAAAGGAACTTTGTGGTAGACTTATATTACACACGTCTTGTAAAAATTTGTTACCGCACAAAGTTTCATTACTTTACTATTGCTTTAATATGCAGGTTGAGCTGTGCAAAGGACGTGCCGAGCGGTTCATGAATTGGAAGCCTAAAGATGAGACACTGTATAAGTTGTTCCGCAAATCCATGAGAGCTCCAGGTGGACTGTGCATGAAGCTTGATGTATTTTTTCTGCATCATTGGTACCGCCGGTTGCACGCAAATGGTATATTTCCAGGCCTGGAGTTCAAGGTAATTGTAGGATAAGCTTTGAAATGAATATGAACTTATTTATTTCTTAAATCTTATTTGAATGCATCGCATGTTGTCATATGGTCTGTGTTCTCCAGGTTGCAATGGAAGAATCTTTTAGAGTGGGAGCAACATGTTTCTACATTGATCAAGATAATGAGGTACTAATCTTTACTTTCTTTCTTTTCTATTTGATTCATTGTTTTTTTCCAAGACCAGGAATTATAAATTTATAACATTATTTGCAGGTCACGCGCCAACAGTTATCTAAACTATCCTCCTTTGACTTGCTTCAGAGAGCAATCGATACTCTACGAAGGTCCACTAGCTTCAAATATGAAAATTTTACAAGATCCACCGAGCGGAAAATGTTTAGCATTCAGAAAAAACAATGTCCAAAGATTGTAAGTTTCTGTGGTCACTCTAATCTATGCTTTTCTTGAAGTTCCCCTGAAATACATGGTTGGATTATACCATGAAAACGCATCCAGTTTAAGAAAGAAATACTACAAGTTTCTCCTCCTTTACTCTATAATTATACTCGTGAACAGATCAATGTCATTCTTTTTGCTTTTCTGCTTGCAATACACTGTACACTAGTTTGTGTTTGTCGTTTTCCTCTTGAAGAGATAACAAAACTAAATTGTTGAATCTACTTTAAATGGCAGTATAAGGTGATGATTGAAGATAGAGACAAGATTATGTTTACGAACCTTATAAGTTTTCAAGGAAAAGTTGTAGCAGTGGTCGGGATGTCTCACATGGATGGAATTGAACTATTGTGGAAGCGAGCTGAGGAGGTTGACAATAGCAGTATTTGCATAACTATTGGTACTTAATCATCCAGAGGAAATTCAGAGTAAGGTGAGGGCAAATTGTTTCGAAAGTCTGCAGCCTATGTTTCTTGGAATATGATTTTCGCAGAACTTTTCAAATGTTTTACACAAGCTTGGTTTTATTAGGTCAGTTACGGCATCTGACATTACAGATGTTCTTTTTGTATATGCTTGAATTTACAGAGTTGAAACTGTTAGTCTAAAATGATATGATCTACTATGAAACTTCGGATATGTCTAGTTTAGGACTGGGGGGTAATGGAAGTATTGTTTTGTTTCTTTTATATGCGTAAACAACTTTCAGTTATCAGCATGACTGAAGTCAAAACTACGGCTATGTTTACGATAAGACTTAGCATGCTGCAATTGTGATGTATGAATGAGGAGTGCAGGTCCCAGCATTCAATCTGAGCCAAGCGGCCCATACTATAGCTGGTTCAGAGTGTTCCAACATGGATAAGGAATAGGTTTGATAATGGGTCTACTCATATTTTTGAATGTGGTGGGTTGATCTTGGAATACTTTGGATCCCATGGCCCTGTATTTAGCTTTGTAATTTCCCTTTTTTCATATGAAGATTCTAGAACGACGGTGAAGGAAACGTCACTTGTCTTCCCGGCATAGACCGACCAGGATCAAGATATTTTCCCTTTTCTCCCATGGCTGCCAGTTTACCTTCCAAACCAAGGGCCCACCAATATGGCATGTGGGTCCACATATCTCACCTGCCCCACTAGAGTCCCGAAACCACCCTTGTACGCTCTGACTGATGGAAAGTAGAATGAGCTTGTCAAAAGTCAAGTGGCGGGTTGGTGGTCTCCACCTTTTCCTCTCACCTTTTTGGAGCGGGCCGGACCGCGGGTCATTAGCCCGCGAACAGTTTATCATTTTTGAAAGTCAAAACGTCTGGGCTGTAGATGAATAATGATGGTTTTGCTACTTTCAAAACCAATTATAGCTAGACCCACGGGCAAGGGCCCTGTATTAGCCAACAGCACGCTCTGTGTAGTCTACTCTACTACTTAAATTTATAAGCAGGGGAAACGTGTATCCAAGTACAAACGCTTGTAATATTAAGTGTCCAAGAAATTGCAAGTCCCAAAGAAAAGTTGGAAATTTTCCAACTTTCAAAAATGACTCTGAATCAGTTGATCCAATGGCTCTAGCAATGCTAGATCAAAAATGCTCTAGCATTGCTACATCTAAAAAAATTCCTAAAAAAAGGTGTTCAAATCGCAACTATTATGGTTGAGAGGCGGCCATTGAAAAACCGGCCAAATTTGGGTCGGCCACTAAGTGTGTACGCCCTCAGTCAAGGTTTGTCCTTGACCAGGCGGCCATTCAGTGACCGCCTGGTAACTAGAAATAGACAGGAACCACTCGGGTTTCCCTCATTTCTTCTTCCACTCTATTCTCCCCTCACCAAAAACCCTCCCAACCACAGTTACCCCCTTTCGGTTATAGTGGTGTTTTAGGTCGAGGCTTTGCACAATTTTTGAAGGGTTTGTTCTACACTCAAAGGGGGATATTGTGCACCTTTCAATTTCAATTTTCATCCACCAAATCAACCAAGGTATGTAATTTGGTTCTTAGGGTTTACTATTTGATTTGTTGTTGAATTTCAATTTTTTAGGTTGTTTAGTTACATTTGATAAGTTTGAATGATGACATTGAACATAGAAGGATACTTAGAACATGAAATTGTATGAATGTTGTGGTTTTTAGTAATTTTGATTATGAAATGTCAAGAAGGATAAATTGAAAGTAGTTGTTATTTGTATGAAAGGTGCAAAATGGGTACTTACCTCCGTGCATTTGCGAGAATGACTTATGGGATTGAAATAGATACTTCGGAGGATGAAGTAGAAAAGGCAATTATATTGTGGCACCAAATGGTTTATGAGGTTCGTATGCGTGAAATCCGTCAACCGATTCCTAGGGTAGTTCAAACTCGTAGGCAACATTTTCGTGATAGAGTGTTGCATGATGCCATAATGATGAAGGATTATTTTGCCGAACAATCTACCTATACTGAGAGACAATTCAAACAACGTCTTGGTTTGCCGAAAACTTTGTTTATCAAAATACTAGGCGTAATTGAAGATGAGGATCCAGAATGGAAACAACGTCCGGACGCAACAGGCCTACTGGGTCATTCTGGGACTATGAAGATGGTTGCGGTGATGAAGGCATTATGCAAAAGTACAACGGCCGATAGTCTTGATGATTATACTCAGATAGGAGCAACCACGATCTGCAAGTATATTAAGCATTTTTGTGACTTCATTTGCCGCACTATTGGTGAAAGATACTTGCGTCAACCGACATCTGAAGATGTGAGGAGGCTTTTAGCGGAGAACGTGGCAAGAGAGTTTTCAGGAATGCTCGGTAGTGTGGATTGTATGCAATGGCCGTGGAACAATTGCCCGGTTGCTTGGCCAGGAACTTATCGAGGTAAAGACAGGGAGAGTTCGTTGGTGTTAGAAGCGGTTTGTTCGTTTGATTTATGGTTTTGGCATTTTTTTTTGGAATGCCGGGGTCCAATAATGATTTGAATGTGTTGGGCCACTCACCACTCTTTGATAGGCTTCTTCAAGGATTAGCTCCACCGTGCAACTTTACCATCAATGGGCACCATTACACGACATGTGTTATTACTTGGCCGATGGTATCTATCCAAAGTTGCAGACAATTGTACAAGCTTATAAAATAACATTGAACATACCTAACCGTGTTAGGTATAACAAGTATCAAATGGCAAAGAGGAAGGATGTTGAGAGGGCTTTTGGCGTTCTCCAATCGGTGTACAAGGTCGTTGGGTCCCCATGTAAGTATTGGAAAGAAGGTGACATGAACTTGATAATGAAATGTTGTGTAATATTGCATAATATGACTGTTGAGCATACTCGTCGTGCCAAAGAATGGGGTGAGGTTCTTCCAGAGCCGGTAGTTGAATACACTGGCCCTGCGGTACATTACAAGAATTTGCTTGATCCGGAGAGGTACCACATGTTGCGACCAAACACATTTCTTTGCATCCTGCAAGGGGAGAACGGGATATCCTAGTGGAGTCGAGCATTTCGGGGTCGGATTTAGAGTATGTACAACCTGTGCCACGTTCTTCTGATCCCACATCCACTGATTCATACGAGTCTTCAGATTCGGATTATGATGAAGCAGTTCCTTGGGTTACTGACCTTGATCCTGAGTTCAATTATTACGATGCTCACGGGATGGACTATTTGGGGAGGGAACCAGGCGCTGTAGCTGTAGGTGATGCACCAGTGATTCAACCTATGGATGTGGACCATGAATCGAAAGAGGAATATGGAGATGATGAGTCTACCCAAACACCGGATGATACTGATTCTTATGCATCCACCCATTCATAGCGGTCTTCGAACTCGTATTATGATTATGTTAATTTGGCTGATGATTAAAGATACTTAGCGATTCATTTTAGTTAAAAACTTAAATTACATTCCGTTAAGTACAACTATGGTTTGTAATAACTTTATTTTCAACATAAACTGCATTCGATGGTTCAGTACACAATTACTGCTTTTTCCTTGCTTTATACTACAAAGTTCTATTAAATTTCACAGATCTCTGCCCATTCATGCTCGGTGACAGGAGCAGTTGAAGGTGAAGCATAGTTGTTTTCGCCCCTACCCGCTAGTATGGTGGAAAACTTCTTATATTTTCCACAGGAGCCACAAACAAGATACCTGTTGTCTCCATCTGTACTTGCACCCCTAAATTGAATTTCAAATATTCCGTTGCATTTGGGGCATTCAGACCCGCCCATGGACAATTGCCTGACCAATGATCAGTCTCCCCACAAGAGTAACAAGAGTGGTTCTTTTACTGCTTGGGAGTGGAATGATCTTCCGTTTTAGATGTTTTACCTCCCTTGATAGCCTCATCCAACCATTGAAAAGATCGACATTCTGGCTTTTGACACTTGAGAAATAACCTACCAGGGTTCTTTGGTGTATTCGACTCGATAATCTTCCGGAACCCATTAGAGTGTTTATTTGGACAAGCCGAGTACATCCATGGACATAGAGCACTTTTGTGTTTTTCCGATTAACAAATTCCACATTTGATGGCGGAAGAGCACTGCAATTTAATAATAACAAGATGATTAAAAGAACAAATATGACACAATGAACGTTTCAAGAAAATAAATTAACCAACCTTTGAGCATTCCATGATGAGAGTTATGATTGGGTTGAGGATGTGAGTGTTTAAACTGCTAAGATTTTAGGTATTTATAGATGAAAAATAACCGTTAGAAATTTAGCCGTTATGGAAATTGTCGTTAGAGAAGTAGCCGTTGGGAACAACTTAGCCTTTAAGAAAATAGCCGTTAGGGAATTCTAAATACATTACTAGAATCGAGGTTTACAAACAAACAGTACATTACTTGTTTTTAACTGCATTTCATAAGAAAATTATTTAAACTAGGTGGAAATAGTAAGTTGACGTAGCCTTTCATTGATTCTTCGGTGATAAACCTTGGGGAGCATAACATGGTTCACTTTCCTTCAACAGGTCATAGCAACCCTCGAATGCAAATACTTCGCCACGTTCTTCGAAAAATAGGGATGATGCGTAGGCTTTCTGAAAAACATTTAAAAACAAGGGTAAATTGTGGTTAATAAAATGAATCACATACCCACGTAAGGATACTTACCACTTGTTCTTCAGTCCAGGAGGGTTGTTCTTGGGTGACCATACGCATGTACTTGGCAAATAATTTAGAATCTCGTGAAATAATGCCGTATCTAACACTGAGAGATATGCATGACCTTCCATTGGGGGTTTCCTCTGTTAAGCCTATGAAAGACTTGAAGAATACTGTGCCATAGAACTTGTGACGGTCGTGTAGCATTAACTCGCAACGTTGGGGCAGCGTTAATCTCAGCCATTCTTGTGATATAAGCATTTGTAAGAGCAATATCTTCAGCAGTGGTAAAAGCAGAATCCATACTATTCTAAGATATATTTGAAACTTTGATATCACTGAAATGTCGAATTTGCAAATGTGTATTGAGTGAGATGAATTTGTAGTTTGGAGGTTTAGATGGGTTGGGTTTTATAGTGATAAAACCCAAAGACTCTCTTTGTTACCGTTATGTTTTCAAATTTATAGCCGTTGTGGTTTTTTATTATTTTTAAAAAAATTGTAATAAAATAAAATAAAGGGTAAAATTTTAGAGTTCATTGATAACAAGATTGTGATTACATTACAGAAATTGCAAATAAAATAATAAATATAAACTAGTTAAATGACATAGTCATTACTTTGAGGGAAATTAAAATACCATACACTCTGAAAAGAAATTGGTAAACATAACTCGTACTATTTCACTCAAATGAACGTGTTGATTTTAATCAAGATCGTATCCTGGGATATCGTTTTTGAATATTTCATAGCATTCATCGAACTTAAAGATGGTTCCTGTTTCACCAAAATACTCAGACTTCGCCAACAGGTATTGGGGGTGGACAATTGTGGATGACGCGCTTGAACATCAGCAAGAACGATAAGAAACGTATTCACTGCACTTTTGATCATCCTAAATCGACAATGAATCGTTCGCCTGGTTCTTCCAGCGTTATTCTCACCATTTACGTGGAACAAGACAAAAATATCAAAGATACGTACGGTCCCAGAGAACGTTGTTCACACTACACCATATTTGGCGAATAGCAACCCTGAGTAGCAACGGTAATGCTGCCGTTGCGATATAGCAACGGGCTTGGGCCGTTGCGAAATTTTTGGGCCGTTGCGGAATTCCGAAACAGAAGGTTTTCTGTTGCGAATTGTCGTTGTTATTTTTTTGCGCGTGTTGTGTACGCGTGCAGGCAAAAACACCTCCCCACACTTTTTAGGATATTTATGCCCAAGTAGTTATCATTATAGGTTGTTTTCCGCCCCTAGCTTCAAGTGTGTGAAGAGAGTGTGTGCCATAAACAGTTCTCAACACATTATAACCCTAAATCATTTCTCACTTTCATTTCCATTTTCATTTTCAGAGAGAAAAAAAGACAGAGCGGGAGAAGAAAAAATTCTAGGGTTTTTTGAGAAAAATTTTAAGGGTCGAATCGAAGGAAAAGCTTTCATCTTGTAAGAAATCGTAACCCTAATCACAACTATTACAAATTTCACAATTTTTTTTTCAGTTTTATTTGTTCTTTGTTTTGCATGTATGATTGGAGTTTGGGTTATGCAGTTTGGGTTTTATTTTTGGGTTTTATGAATTTTATTTCTAGGGTTTGTGCATAAATTTCATTTTTAGGTTTTTTTTATATGGGTTTCTAGGGTTTTCTTAATTGAGTTTGTTAATGTTTAATTTCTGAGGTTTTCTGAATATATGGGTTTCTATTTTTTTTTTCTGATTTTAAGTTTTCTAACAGATGTTGTTAGAATGTGCTGGTATAATGTGCTATTGTTATTGCTATTGCTATTGCTTGATAAATCTGATTTTTTTTCTATATGTTGCTATTGTTATTGCTATTGCTTGATAAATCTGTGAAATTGATAATAGAATGTGCTGGTAGAATGTGCAAATGAAATTGATATGATATGGGTCAATATGGTCTGGTGGTAAATATCGAGCTACTTCTAAGCTCATTCTCTTCTAAAATGAGAATTCTGTCGTTAACTTAAAGGGATTCGGCACCCTACCACTAGACTATATTGCCTAATTGATTGTTTTCTGCCTTTTCTTAAGTCATACAAATGCTGTTAACATCTTGATAATATGTTGTGTGTGAGTTTGTTTCTGAGTTTCAGTTAAATGAAATTGATATGATATGGGTCAATATGGTCTGGTGGTAAATATTGAGCTACTTCTAAGCTCATTCTCTTCTAAAATGAGAATTCTGTCGTTAACTGAAAGGGATTCGGCACCCTACCACTAGCTACTGTTTTCATGTTATTTTGGTTGTATGTTGTAGTTTGTTATGGAATTTGCATATATTGATACCAAAGAGTAATGTGTTTATGTTAATGTTAATAAAGATTGTTTCTCTGATGTTATTTGAAAATTGATAACTTGTATAGAGTAAGTAGCAGCAAATTGTGAGTTCTCAGCCCCCCTCCATAAATCTTCTATTGTTTTCTTTATCACTTGCTGGTAAAGAAGTAGTAGAAGGTTTATGGAGAGCGTTGCTGAGTGCACCTTTTTGCTGCTTAGTTAGACTGAATGGTCATTCTCTTCATCGTTTGCTTGTGTAGTTTAGATTTCAGTTACTTTGTCATACATTACTTTGTTTTGCATATGTTATACTTTAGGTGATGATAGTGCAGCAAATTGGTGCTCACAGAGTCACTCAGATCTTCTTCTTCTTCTTTTTTATCACTTGCTGGTAAAGAAAATCAAGAAGAACTTTGGCGACTCTCACAGTGCCTTTGCTGCTTAGGTTGAGTGAATTGTCGTTCTTTTCATCATTTGCGTCTGCGCCTTGATTTTTTTTATCACTTGTTGGTAAAGAAGAACAAGGCGTAGCATCAAGGCGATGAAAAGTGAGACTTTTTGATGTCAACTGGTTAATGTGTGAAATGGTAGGTCATTCTACTTCTTTCATTATTGCTTAGGTTGAGTGAATTTTCGTTCTTTTCATCAGCCGTATCTACACCTTGATTTTTGTTATCACTTGTTGGGTACGAGGGGTGCGCCTTTTTGCTGCTTAGGTGTAAGTAGCAGCAAATTGTTGTTCGCGGCCAACCTGCCAAATCCTCTACTACTATCATTATCACTTTGTGGTAGTATAGAAGTAGAGGGTTTGGAGGTTTGTGGCCGTGTGCGCCTTTTTGCTGTGAAATTGTGTGGATGTGAGTTTGTGCTTATGTATTTGTTAAATGGAGGTTATTATGGATTCCTTGTGCTATTTTGCAGGCTATTATGGCAGAAGTTGAGGTAGATGAAAATGGACTTCCCACTGGCGACTTGACAACTAGAATGGGTCATTTTAAGGGCTCCTTGGTACGTACTCATATCCCTATCTCCTACCAAAATTGGAGGCAGGTGCCGATGGAGTATAAAATGGATGTCTGGCGGCAGCTAAAGGTATATCCCCTAAAATTTCTGAATTTTGTTTAGGTTCATAGTTTCTGGTTAATACCTTGAGATAGTAATTGGTGTGGTTTTGGTTTCAGGACGAATATGTAATTCCTGATACTTCAAGAAAGACTACTATAAAGGGGATGGCTGAACCATGGAGGAGACTCAAGTTTGAGTTGCGAAGAGACTAATACGATACTTGCAACACCCATCAAGAAAGACTGTTGAATGTTCCTCTTGAAATAAAAGAAGAAGACTGGGTGGCATTCTGTGAGTATGAGAAGACTCTGGAAGCAGTGAAAAGTAGGAAGACTTTGGTTTTG
>JAJJMA010175454.1:0-15395 GCA_023529015.1 Papaver nudicaule
ACCTACGGTTGAAATATATGGGTTTACGATTCGTATGTTTGCGATATAAATTAACTTTCAAAGTAACAAGTTACGGTTGATAGAAGAAAACGCGTATTGAGCCGTAACTAACAAAACTATTAGTTCTGGTTGCTAAAACCCCGACGTGACTTGGTTATGACTACAAGTTCTTCATTTTTGAGCCGCATGTTGTGGTTTCGGCTGAAAACTAGGAGTTACAGGTAGTCGTAACCAATACTGGTTTACGTTTTTTTTTTTTTAATTTGATGGAATCTTAGCTAACTCAATCAAAATGTGTGTTTCTATTATTACATTTGGTTCTTCATTAGGTTTAAATTAGATTAAAGGATATTTTAGTCCGAATAATAATTTTGAAAGGGTAATTTAGATATTTCATTGTTTTTGAACACCCCTTAGCGCACACATGCACTTGGCTTGAAGTAATATTGAAGGGGCTTCGATTTCTTGATGCCCTTGTATCAGCGTTCTTGTTTCTAGTAAAAAAAAAATTGTTTTTTTTTTATAGCATGGAGTCATGGACCGTTAGGGTCCATAGCTGCCCAAGCCTACTCGAGTAAAGGGGCAACGCTTGAGATTAAAAAAAAAAAAAAAAAATTGAGCCAAAATTGACGTCTGACATAGCCAAAAAAAATTCATCGACCCATATTGATGCCTAATTTTTACTGATCACAGTGTAATTTGAATTTTTGTATACAGGTCCAGGGTGGGGACGGTATTATGTAGGTCCGATCCAGTTAATAGTTTGTTATGCTGTTGTTCTTTCTTGTGCTCTTCTTGGAGGACAATGTACGAAGGTTAGCGAAACACCCGTATGTTTTAGTACTTTTTTCAATTCCTGCCTTATAACTTATACTCCCTCCGTTCCAAAATAATATGCCAGTTTGATTTTTTCCTATTTTTTTTCCAAAATTTAAGGAACTTAATTGAACTAAAAATATTTGACTTAAATTTATTCTTTTTTTGTTAACCCATAATACATGTCACGATAAACCAATCATAAAAAAAAAAAACTAGTTTAGCTCAAGTATTTTTAGTTCAATTAAGTTTCCTAAATTTTAGGAAAAAGTAGGAAAAAGTCAAACTGGCCTATTATTTTGGAACGGAGGGAGTATAAGTAATAATCATTCTGTTATAAATTTGTGTTTACTTGTTCACAATTTTGGTTTACATTGCAGACAATTTATTTGTTATCAAATCCAGCAAATGAGACCATGAAGTTATACCACTTTTTGATAATATTTGGAGGCCTACTTTTGGTTATGGCTCAAATCCCATCTTTTCATTCTTTGAGGCACATCAACCTCATTTCTCTGGTACTTTGTCTTGCTTACAGTACGTGTGCTACAGCTGGTTCTATTTATGTTGGTAAGTGGCAAAAGCACCATTAACCGCGTTTTTCTTAATAGTGAACAAAAATTCTGGTGTTGAAATTTCAAAAAAGCTTGAATACACGCTAAGTGAGCGCGCACGGCGCAATCACCATGAACAGTACCCATGAACAGTACCAATTGGGGCCTCTCCAAGTTAATTGGGCCCCCCTCCTAATCTGGGGCCGCCATTTTCCTGCCCCAATTGGTACTGTTCACGGTGCTCGCGCCCAATGCGAGCACTTAGCGTGCACCCTATCACGGTTGAAACTTATTTTCGATCAGTGAAACAATTATTCTACAAGTGATCTGAGAAAAATACTTTGGCGTGTCAATAGGAATGTCTTCAGACGCACCACCAAAGGACTACACCGTAAAGGGTAGTAGTATCAACATGGTGTTCGGTGTTTTTAATGCTGTTGCCATTATTGCTACCACATTTGGAAATGGAATTATTCCTGAAATTCAGGTTTAGGTTTCATGTCAACATACATTAGTCTTTCCTGCTCTTGTTATATTGAGGCTTATAAACTAATTGAATTTACAGGCAACGTTAGCTCCCCCAGTCAAGGGGAAAATGTTCAAAGGATTATCAGTTTGTTACACAATGGTGTGTGTTACGTTCTTTAGTGTAGGCATTTCAGGTTATTGGGCGTTTGGGAATAAAGCAGGTGGAATTATCATTGGTAACTTCATGGATGAGAATGGCAAGGCTTTAGTTCCAAAATGGTTCTTGTTGTTGACCAATGTCCTTATCCTTCTACAACTATCAGCAGTTAGTGTGGTAAGTACATTAAATCCCAATAATTTTCACACAAATGGGTTCAATACTCATATATATTAATGATAAATCCTCTTAATTGCAGGTTTACTTACAGCCCACTAACGAGTTGCTAGAAAAAAGATTCTCAGACCCCAAAAGTGCGGAATTCTCAGCTCGAAATGTAATCCCAAGACTTATTTCTCGATCACTATCTGTTGTATTAGCCGTGACAATTGCAGCAATGCTCCCATTCTTTGGAGATATTATTGCATTAATCGGAGCACTAGGGTTTATGCCACTTGACTTTACATTGCCGGTCGTGTTTTTCAATCTGACGTTTAAACCATCGAAACGAGGACCAATATTCTGGATAAACACTGCAATTGGGGGTTTCTTTTCAGTATTTGCCGTTATTGCAGCTGTAGCAGCAGTTCGGCAGATAATTCTTGATGCCACAACTTATCGATTGTTTGCGAATGTATAAATGTATTTAGATTAATCCCCAAAATTGGATCGTCTAAATTTTTTTCTTTCTTTTCTTGATATGTAAGATACATTTGGTATACATTTGTCTTTCTGGGGAAATAATCATACCCGTATGGTCCGAAGAATGCAAGTAATATGCTGAAGTTGAATCAATTTTTCGTTTATCATTAGATGTAAGTTCTTTCAGTCATGAGGCAAAGCTTCGCAGACACAAAGGAGAGAAACTTGATTTGATTAATTCATTTTTGGCTCGGATACAGACGTAGAACACAATACAAAGTAGCAAACAATATGGCCTAGATAATATCCTACTCTTTTTTCTTTTCTTTTTTGATTCAATATCCTACTCTCTTTAGCTTATTTATCTTGCCTAACATACATACGAGTTGCCTAGACATACACTAATATACATATATATATTTGCTATTCGTTTCCGGTCCACGTTTTAGCATATTCACCCCTTGACTTTGTCAATGTAGGTAAAAGGATATCGACCAAACACACCCATATTAAAGTAGGTTAATTTATTTAATTAATACTACTTAGTTTTTTTAATTAGGAAATGGATTATAACAACATTTCACATAATTGTTGCAGTTAGGGTTTCGGTTCTTTTAGGGGGTTTCGGTTACTTTGATGATTTTGGCATTTCTGATTTGTATGTTATTGTGAGAACTCCTAGATAGGGATGTCAACTTCCGACATCCGATAACAAATCGAATATCGGATCGGATTTTTCCCCACGTAATGGTATCGGATTAGACCCATCCGTTTGTTAAGTTCGTTTATGTGTTGTTTTTAATATTGCGTTTTCAGTGTAGGTAATTGCAAATGCCTAAAAAAGAGCATCGAAATCAAATGCAATTGGAACTTCAATGTCAACCCCTTTGCCTCAATCAGTTGATATGACCTCTGCCCCACAGATACTATTACCAGAAAGTGTTGTAGATTTAACAATTGGTCCAACAGGACAAACACCTGGTACTGTTACTAATAGGAGGAGATCAACAATTGATTCAACACCTCAATCTGATAACCATGAAGAAGAGTATCCAATGTCAGACTCTAATACATGCTCTCAATTTGATACAGAAGAAGTTGACGAGGATCCACTTATAGCTGTTGTAAAGAAGAAACTCAGAACAACAAGGTCAAAAGTGTGGGATGAATTTACAAGGGTTGTTGTAACAAGGTTTAAAAAAAAAAGGTGGTTGTCGTAGAAGGTACTTGCAAACACTCTCACAAGGTGATTGAAGCAGGAAGTGGAAGAGGTACTAGTAGGTTGTCTGCTCATCTAAAGATTTGCCCAGAGAAAGAAGAGAATAACCCAGGACAAATGAAGATTTCTACTGCACTGAAAACAACAGGTAACCAAGCAACCAAATTAGTTAATTAGAAGTATAATCCCGCAGTTACTAGGTTATGTACTGTTAAAATGATTGCTAAGCATGATTACCCTATAAACATGGTTGAACATTTCTATTTTAGAGAGCTTTGTAAGTCCTTGAACCCTGCTGCTAAGATTATGTCTAGGAACACAACTATAAGTGATTTGATAAAGTTTTATGGTGAACAGAAACAAGAATTGCAAGTTTGTTTGGATAATTTGAACTCTAAATGTAGTCTTACAACTGATACGTGGACTGCTAAGCATACTAAAGATGGTTATTGTTGTGTAACATGCCACTACATAGATGATGAATGAAAGTTGAATAAGAAAAAAATTAGCTTATACTGTAGTGCATCACCACATACAGAAGATGTTCTCACTGAATGTATTAAAACTTGCACTCTTGAATTGAACATAGATATAGGAAATTCTTTGCTTTAACTGCTGATAATGCTGCTGCAAATGGTGTTATGATGAGAAATTTGATTAGTTGGCTAAAGGGTACGGGTTGTCTACTTGTTGATGGGGAAGTTTTACATGAGGTCTACCAACCACATTCTTCATTTAGTTGTACTAGATGGGATGAAAGTTGTTGTTAAGTATGTTAAGTCTTCACAAGCTAGTATAGAGAGGTTTGCAATGGCATTGTCACAATATAGGTTGTCTGGAAAGTCCGTTAGTTTAGATGTGGACGCTAGATGGAACTCAACTTTTGTTATGCTTAAGAATGCAACTGAATTGAAAAAAAGGGTTTGAAAGACTAGTTGGGACTGATCCCGAATTCTACTGTCTACCATGTGAAGAGGAGTGGAAACAAAGTGTGGTTATTTGTGAATGTTTAGAGGTGTTTAATGATGCTTCAACCAAGTTTGCAGGGATTAAGTATCCAACTGCAAATCTGTATTACAATGGGGTGTATGAAGTTAACAAATGAATCAAACAATGGGAAAACAGTCCTTATGTGTTGATCAGAGAAATGGGTTTGAAGATTAGAGAAAAGTTTGATGCATATTGGCTTGACTGTAATTTGGTTATGAGCATTGGATTTGTTTTACATCCTAAGTACAAAGCAAGATGGGTAGAGTTTCATTAAAAGAAATTGTATGGATTCAGTGGCTATACAAGGGCGTATAACGAATTTAGAACACAATTGACAGCTCTTTCAATACATATGAATCAAAAAACACAAATGTCGTTGAAAATTACTTTGGCAACCGCATTTCTGTCTCTAGTTCAAGTATGATGGAAGTAGGCAATATAGATGAGACTGATCCTGATTATGATGAGTTTATGATGCAAAACAATGAATTTGGGGTGCAGAAATCTAAGTTGGAGAAGTACTTAGAAGAACCAGTGCTTAACAAAGGGTCACCAAAAGATGAGTTTTTGTTTGATATCTTGAGTTGGTGGAAGCTAAATGCATCTAAGTACCCAACTCTTGCAAAGATTGCAAGAGATGTGTTGGTTGTTCTTCAGTCAATAGTGTGGCATCAGAATCAATGTTTAGTGTTGGTGGTAGAGTGCTTACAACACACAGAACTTCATTAGAACCAGAGTATGTTGAAGCATTGATGTGCTTAAGTGATTGGTTGCCAGACTTCTTTTGTACTGGCAATTTTTCGTTTCTTTTACTTTATCTTCATAGTTAGTTAGTTACATTTGTTGCTTTATCTTCATGTCATCTAATCTGAATGTGTTGTAATGCTGCTAATGCAGATATGGAAGTCATAGAAAAATGAAGTATGGAAGTTGAACTGAGTGCAGTGCCTTTGGATTCAGGAATTAGGAAGAAGCCAAGCAGGAGAAGCAGTGTAGTGCCAGTGCCTTTCAGCCTTTGTGTTGTGTTTCAGTTTTTTTTTTTTTTTTTTTGTGTTTCTTTTCATGTGTGAGAGTGAACTGAATGTGTTTTTGAAATTGTTTTGGACCTTTTGGTGTTTGAATCTGTGTGTGGAATTTGAACTGAATGAATGTGTGAATTTTGAACTGAAATGTTAACTTAGAATCTATATTTCCAGTTTGTTGTCAGGTAGCGGATTTTATCGGATTAAAATCCGATATCCGATAGCTTAACCTATCGTAATCAATTTTCAGTTTTGGAGATCCTAGAGGATTTTATCGGATTTCGGAATTCCGATAACACTTATCGTATCGGAATCAGATTTGCCAAAATCCGTCGGATTTTCATCTGTTGACAGCCCTACTCCTGGGTCAGCGGAGACGTTTCGTTTTGATTATGGAAGGTGTGTCTGGAAGTAAACGATCAATAAGAGATAGATTGGGGAACAGAGGAAATCTTCTTTTTGATTATGAAAGGTGTGTCTGGAAGTAAACGATCACTAAGAGATAGATTTGGGCACGAAGGAAATCAACTTCACAGCAACAAACGGTATGATATATACCGGTGATTGAACTTTACATTTTGATGTATTTGTTTTGCGTACTATTACAATGATTTTGGAAGTATTGATCTTCTTAGATAGTATGTGTATGATGGAAAATTGCATTGTAGTTGGTGTTCATTTCAATTTGGTGAATGCGACAATAAGTTCGAATTTTTTTCATTAAGTTGGTTGCACATCATATTGGGTTAATGTAGTAGGTGTTCACTTCTTATGTATGTATACGTGATTAGATACGGTGGTGGTGACGTTGACGGAGGTACGGTGTGTGGAGGCAAAGTTTTTGAGCGTGTAATAAAAATGAATACCCAAGCTTAGAACGAAAAGAGTTTATGCGACTCAGCCTTCATCACTCTTGTTCCTAAAAAAGATCACATTGATACTATAAAGGATTACAGTCCAATTTGTCTGCCCACCAGTGTTTACAAGATCATTGCAAAAATCTTGGCAACAAGGCTCAAGCTTGTGATGGACAAGTTAATTTTTCATGTTCAAAGATAGAGGGGAGACAGATTGTAGATGGTACTTTGATTGCTAATGAGTTGGTGGACTTAAGACTAAGGTCAGGTGTTGCAGGTTTGTTGTGCAAAATAGACATGGAAAAGACCTTTGATAGAGTCAATTGGAAGTACTTGAAATTTCTTATCAGCAAAATGGGTTTTAACAACAAATGGTGCAATTGGCTAAAGTACTGTTACTCTACATCATCTTTCTATGTTCTTATCAATGGTTCTTCTTTTGGACACTTCAGGAGAACAAGGGGGGTTAAACATGGTTGCCCAATATCACCATTATTGTTCAATATTGCAATGGAGGATTTCTCAAGATACATGGATAGGAGAGCGACTTTGTACACCCACTAAACCGTGTGTGAAAAATCCTCCCTTCCTTATAGGATGAATATCTGACCCTGGTTTGTTTAAATCTTGTTTATAATTAAGGCATTTACTTATCAGTTATTACCCAGGGAATTATAGTAACTAAATTGATAATATAGTAACTAAATTAATTTTGTTACTCTTCTTTCTCCATGTTTATGTTGGAGTTCACTGTCTTCATGCCTATGATACGGTATTACTATAACTGAAGCAAAAATTGATTTCATGGAAATGATCTCGGAGAATGAAACGAAAACAATGATTTAATCCATGGAAATGATCCTTTTGATGTTGAGAAACAAAAGATAAGAGTGAAGAGAGAGGGGAACTCGGGTTTTGTAGCAACTTTTTTGATTCAAATGTAAATATCACTTTTAATATCAAAAATTACATAACTAACTAGAGTTACAAAAACAACGAATAAGGAAGGGAGGAATGTGCACCCCGGGTTAAGAGGGGGTGCAGAAAGTTTCACTGCATGGATAGGTCTGCCAATTTGAACCTTTTCAATGGTTTTAGTGTCTCTCCATCTAGTCTGTTCTAAGTGGACAAAAAAAAAAAAAAAACTTGACTTGTTCTCTACTCTTCATTATTTTGAATTCATTGCAGGATTAAAAGTCAATACTTCAAAGACTAGGCTCATTGCAATCGGAGATGTCCCTAAGTTAATTACATGGGATGGAGAATTTGGTTGTGTTGTGGATAACTTTCCATTCAAATACCTAGGTATTCCTCTAGGTGCCAAACCTAACTCCAAAGAAATATGGAATTCAATCATTGAGTGGCTTGATGCAAAGATTTTTGTGTGGAGGCATATCTCTCTCACCAAAGGTGGTAAACTAGTTCTATTAAAGTGTGTTTTAACCTCTTTGCCTATGTATTGCTCCTCCCTGTTTAGAGCACCAACTTCTGTCATTAAGGTTCTAGAGAAGAAAATAGGAAATTCATGTGGGAATCGGGCTCTGGTTCCAGTACTTCACACTTGGTTAGATGGGAACTGTTTTAGCTTTGAAAATAAGGGAGGTCTCGGGGTATTCAATCTCAAAGTCATGAATAAAGCAATGTTAGGTAAATGGTGTTGGAGATTTGGTATCGAGAAGAACAAATTTTATTGTACCATCATGGACAAATGTGGTAGAGAATACTCTTGGTAGATTTCATAAAAAACACTCAAACATATGTTGTCTCCTGTTAGAGAACCATTGCTGATATCGCTAAGTTAATCAACAAGAATTGTAATCTCAATTTTCATTTAGGGAGCCATATCTCATTCTGAAACGACTGTTGTCATCAAAACTCAACCCTTGCTGATTAATTCCCTAACTTGTATAAGTTATCCAAAGATAAGAATGTAAAGATATCAAACATGGTAACGTCTGCTAGCAATTGGTACTTTGATTTCAAAAGAATTATGACAAGCTCAAGAAGTAAATGATTTTGCAGCTCTACTATTGTGCATTGGTGATATCTCTCTAGCTTTGGATGATATGCAAGACATACGAAGATGGTCCTTACACCCTTCACTTCCCATACCACTTCATCTGGAAAACACTGACAGTACCACCAAGTATATATTTCCTTCTATGGTGTTCAGTCCATAACAAGCTTAATACAGTACATATGTTGTAGAGGAAAGGTATGAACGTCGACAACCCTTATGTTTTATGTGGCAATGATACTGAAACATGACCATTTGCTCATCCACTACAAAGTTGCGCAAAGAATATGGTACGATATAATCCCTAGCAATTATTGGGCACGGGTAACTCCAGATTCTATGAAGATGTTAGCTCATTCATGGCACCAACAACAGTTGTTAGCGTCATCCAGAGAGAAAGAAATAATTGCATTATCGATGAAAAGTATTACTTTAAGACTGATGGTGATCTAAGTATTGAAGCGAGATCTTTGGTCCTAACATGGGCTAAAGCGGCGAGGCATAGAGTACACATGAACTATGCTAGTTCATTACTTAACAACTGGGATGATCTATTCATGTAATATCTTTCAATTTCTGTAATTCTCTCTGCTTCTGATAGAGAAACCATTATACATTCTTTATTATTATAAAAATTTTAGCTGCGATAAAAAAAAATTATGCGATTCCACTACCGTGACTTAATAGTAACGGCTCTGAATTGTAGCAAATGAGCATGCGCAAGCTAAAATAAACGTCGTAGCTAAAACTATGGCAAATAAAATTCGAAACAAAATTATGTGTACGGCTAAGAGACCAGGCCAAATCTTTTCCCACGATTTTGAAAATCTTGTTACGGTTTTCCGTCGTTGTTAATGGTGATAATGTTGTGCATAAACTTGCACGCACTTTTCATACATGTACGTAGACGAAAACGTCAAATATTAGTTAGCACACACATAAAATGTACGTACGATGGAGGTGCACGTTCATAAAACTGCACCTACGTTGAGGCGCACGTTTAAATATCCATCATCTTCTTCATTAATGTGTTCTTGATGTTCTTCACCAAATCGGTAATGAACATTTAATCCAACAGGATCATTTTGATCTACACGCAACAAAAAAAAAAAAAAAAAAAAAAAAAAAAAAAATTTATATCTCACTTCTGAATCACCTAAGTTCAAGTGAAAAATTGTTATTGAGAAGTGATGAAATTAGTGTTATCTTGAATTATAAACTTAAGGTGCGTTTGGTCAGCAACCTATAAATCACCTTGACAAAGTCATGGGGTTGAAAATGGTAAAACGTGGGTTGGAGAAACGAAAACCTTTTTTTTTTTTGTAAGTTTTTTTCTCGAAGAGACCATTATTAGGCAATCAACAAGAAAACTTCTCAAGAGGTCACCCATCGTAGTACTATTCTCGCCAAACAATACCCTTCTATTGTTTAAATATAGTTTATTAATGTTGTTCATATCTTCTAAAAAACAAAAAAGGTTTGTGTTATTTATTCGTCTTACGTTTATATCTTCATGAAGACCCCTTACTACAGAGAATTGACAGGTTTTTGCTATGTACAAAGTTCGACTCAAAGTTCAGGCATGCTTGCAATCGGCGCTAGTCAGAACCGTGTCTGACCATAATCCCATTTTACTCGATTTGTCTCCTAACCTTAAGTATGGTTCTTATTTCAAATTTGAGCTTCACTGGGTGCTTCACAAGGATTTCTTGAAGATGGTGGAAGTTTGGTGGCATTCAATGGATTTCACAGGAGTCCCAAGTTATATATTCTTTCAGAAACTTCAAAATCTGAAGTTTTCTTAAAAGCATGGAACAAGGAAAATTTTTGAAGCGTTAAATCTAAAGAAGATGAGAACACAAACAATATTCAGACTTAAATTTGATACAAGAGCAAGCGAGACTAACTGATGACCAGTTGCCAGGTAGATTTCAGTACGAGATTCAACTCAAATAGCTTAAGAATACAAGGGCTAGAATGGCTTTCCCAAGAGCCAAAGTGGGAGGTTTCTTGGAGGGGGATAAAAACACTCACTGCTTCCACGCGATAGCAAACTATAAAATAAAAAGAAATTGTATTGCGAAGTTGGAAGTAATTGGTTCGGATGTATTCTATTAAAAAAACAATTAAGAAGGAGTTTCATTCTTATTACACCGACCTCTTTAGTTCAATTAATAGTGTTTCTCTGAATTTCGACAATATCGTGTTCAATAAAATTGATGAGACTCAGGCAACTTGGCTTGAAAGAGATTTTGAGGAAGACGAAGTTCTTGCATCAATCAAATTATATGGTACCAACAACGCCCCCGGGACAGACGGATTTAATATGGAGTTCTATAAACATTGTTGGTTGATAATTAAAGACAATCTCATGGCCACTATCAAAGAATTCTTTGTGAAGATAAATATGGATTTGAGACTCAATACTTCATTCATCAAACTTATTCACAAGAAGGAGGATTCGGCAACATGCAAAGACTTCAGACCTTTGAGTCTCATTGGTAGCTTCCACCAGGTAATCTCAAAACTTTTAGCGGAGAGATTGAAGTTGGTTATGCCGACACTTATATCTAATGCTCAAAGTGCGTTTATTAAGATAAACAAATCTTGGATGAAATTCCGATAGCGAACGAATGCATAAATAGCAGATTGAAACAAGATAAGCCTGGTATCTTGTGTAAAATAGATATGGAAAGGTTTTCGACAACGTCAATTGGCTCTCTTTATTTGAAATTTTTAGGAAGAATGGCTTTAGCGAGAAGTGGATTAGTTGGATTTCTTGGTGTGTAACAAGTGCGCAGTTATCGCTATTGTCGTCAATGTTGTAGGTACAAATAGAATCAAACCTTCGAAAGAGTTGCACAAGGTGATCCTCTTTCTCCATTTTTTTTTCAACTAATGGTTGAGGTGCTTTCTATTCTTATTAATTAGGCAGTCAATGAAAATAAAATTTGAGGCTTTTATGTGAAGGAAGGAGGAACCATTATGTCTCGCTTGCAATTCGCAGGCGACACAATTATTTTTCTAAAGGATTCTAAAGTAGAGATGGGGAGGTTGTTGATTATCTTAATGGTCTTTCAAGTTCTAACGGGTTTGAAACTTAATCTTGAGAAAATTTCCATGGCAAGTATCGGCGTTGACGATGTGATTCAAGAACTCTCAATGGAGTTGGGTTGCAAGTGCGACAATCTTCGAATTACATACCTAGGAATGCCTATAGTCTTCTCTAGACGTAGCACAACAATTTTGGAGCAAGTTCTATAAACGCTTCAAAAGCTTGCGCTGGAAAGGAAAATTCCTTCACAGAGCGAGTAAAGCAACTTTAATCAAATCTTCTTAGGTAAGTTTTCCAATCTATTACCTTTCCATTATCCAGTTTCCTTATACTGTGGAAAAAAGACTTGACGCAATTGTTAGAAAATTTCTCTGGGGGAAGATGATGAAAATCAAATAATGAGTTGGGTGGCGTGGGAGAAGGTCTATATTCCAAAGAAAATTGGTGGGTTAGGTATTACACTACACGAAATCCAGTTTTTACCAACAACACCATTAGTCACGGTTTGCATTTCAGCAACGCGCATACGCTGTTGGGAAGCTCGTAACGTCTTCAATGGTTACTGAAAATGCGATCTGTTACAGTGCTCCGTGTTTTTGTTGGTGCAATTACCCGCCTACCCTCAATATTTCGGTGAACTTCCTAAGTTAGCCTCGACTTTTCTTTTCCCCGCCCAACTTTTGGTCTGATGAAATTTCAACCCCAGCAGCGTAACAAAACCTGTTTTTTATCTAAACGGAATTCTGTTGAATAACATATGAGATAAATTTTGAAAATCAGAAAACAATAAAGAAAAATCACTGAAAATGAATTCATTTATTTTGTCCGAGTTTTGGTAATAGGGTAGAGAAAGAAGTTAATATGTCTAGCTAAAAACAGTTGAGACATAACTTCTATTCGTCTTCACCTCCACGGATTTCATCGCCTAACATTCAATTCCTTTCCCTTTTTTTTTCCCAGCGGATAATCCTTCGTTTGAGTCTGAGTTTCAGCTTGAGAAAACATCATCAGCATCATTCAATCAGTTACTTCTTATGTGAACCTCGATTTGATATTAGTTTAATTATCAAATCGATTACTCATAGAGTTATGGATTGAGATTTGGAATTTGAATCTGAGTTCATTTAGCAATTAGGTATTTCACTGATTTAAGAGGAATCTGAGTTCATTCAGCAATTAGGTATTTCACTGATTTAAGATTCATTTATTTATGTTAATTTCAAATATATGAACATCAATTGAATAACTGAATTCATCCATCAATTACATATTTCCCTGATTTAAAATTAGAGTATGAGTATCCACATCTTTTCAGATCTGTATTTGGTTATAGATTTTTTGCTGATTTGTATGTGTGGTTTGTATGTGAAAGTTTATGATTGTTAGTATTTGTATCTTTAGTTGATGAACTTGGTAACATGAAGCATATTTCAATTTGGTAATGTATGATGTCGGGGAATAAAGATTGGATGCTTGAAAAAGACCTATTTGGCCAAAAATATCGAGAGGGGGTTACAGAGTTCCTCAACTTTGCATCAGCCAATGGGGATTCATCTGGTTGTGCTTGCCCATGTAAGAAGTGTGCTAATGAGAGACGGTATCCATGGAAAATTGTTCAAAAGCATCTGTACGAGAAGGGTATCTTGAGGACGTACAACACTTGGTACTTGCATGGTGAGGAATTGGTGGGTCAGAGTTCAACTAGTCGTTCTGTGGAGAAGGAGAAGGTTGCAGAAGAAGAAATGCCTGATTTCGACTGGGATGCTTATGCTGCTGCCAGCTTTGGTCCTCATGCTGACCCTTATGAGCAAGTAGTCTGTGAAGAACAAGAGGTGGATATGGGGAAGCGTTATGCTAAGTACTCAAATTTGGCAGGGAAGCAGTTGCACCCAACATCCGAAGGTATCTCAACCCTCGGTGTTATCGTAGAACTGCATAATCTAAAGAAAACATATAAATTCTATGGTCATTGTATGGATAGTTTGTTGATTCTGTTAGGAAAGTGGCTTCCTGGAAACAATTTCCTTAAAAACTATGATTCTACGAAGACGATGCTAAAGGATCTGGGGATGGAATGCAAGGCTATTCATGTTTGCCCGAATCATTGTATGATGTATCACAATGCAGATACAAATCTTCAGCAATGTCGAGTGTGCCAAGCTAAAAGATTTAAAGAATTCAAAGATTTCGACGGGAAGATGCAGGTGTCAAAAGAACCTATGTTAGTGCTAAGATACTTTCCTCTAGGACCAAGAATTGCGAAAATGTTCTCTATTCCTTGGATAGCAGCTTTCATGGATTGGCACAACCGAGCGGCAGTTTCTCGTCGTTATATGCGTCATCCGTGCGATTCACCTCAGTGGCGGCGGTTCAAGGAAAAATTCCCGGATTTTGCAGCGGAAGGCAGAAATGTTTACCTTGGAATATCGACGGATGGGTTTAATCCCCAGGGCCAGTCGAATATAGGTTGGAGCTGTTGGCCTCTCATATCTGTGGTTTATAATCTTCCACCTTCTGTGTGTATGAAGACTGAATTCCTAATATACAATATGTTGATACCTGGTCGCAAGTCACCGAGTGGAGACATTGATGTATTTATGCAGGTGTTTGTCGATGAATTAAAAAATCTCTTCAAAGACGGAAGGCGAGTTTGGGATTCTTTCAGAGAAGAGTATTTTATCGTGAGAGTAACTCTAATGTTTGGGATTCATGATTTACCTGCTCTTGGTATTTTAAGTGGACGAACAGTTCATGGGTACAATGGATGTGTTGTCTGCGTAGACAAAACTCGATATACTCATATGGGCAGAGGATTTAAGAAGGTAGTGTACACTAACTATCGGATTTCCTCAAGAGCAGGCACACCTTTAGGGATGGGAAATTCTTGGGATTGGAAAAAGAGGAGACAAAGTTGGCGCCAAAGAGACTAACTAACGATGAGTCGCTCGAGTTGTTGAAAGATGTTCATTACATACCTGGTAAGACCCAAAAACGCAAGGCTGGTAAAAGACAGAGATATGTGTATGATGATGAGACTGAGACTGAGGTTGAGGATGATTATGAGTTAGAGGATGGTGGTATTGATCAGAGGGATAATTCTGGTTTGGGAACATGTATTTTCAATAGGAAGTGTTGTTTTGGGGAACTTGAGTCGTATAGCAATCTGGGTATATTTCATTCTATCGACGTGATACACACGGAAAAGAACATCACGGAACACATTTATCACGCTCTCTTTGATGATGGAAGTAAGGCTCAAAGGTTATGGGATAATGGTGATGAATTGCGTGCGAAAAAGCTCCACATTGGAGAGTGGAAAGCGAAGAAATTTAAGAATGTGATAGTAAACACCCCGGTGTGGGTTTTGTCTAAAGAAGAGCAGAAATTTTTTTGCCAGATTATTAGAAATCTGAAATTCCCTTCAGGTTTTTGCTCAAACTTGAGCAACAATGTGAGTGGGGATAGGTTGCTGAGCTTAAAATCTCATGACTATCATATTTTGATTGAGTACTTGCTACCTGCTCTGCTTCAACATGCCTTTCCTGGACATAAACACCTTCGAATTGCACTTCAGCAAGTCAGTTTGTATTTTAGATTG
>JAJJMA010175460.1:0-10991 GCA_023529015.1 Papaver nudicaule
TATTAGCCATATTTCCTTCACTGCACTGCTTTTGTTTCTTGCAAACAGGATTACATCTTCATATGACATAGGATTAATGAACTGAAACATCCCTCCTAGCCATTTCCATATGATTTCACTGAAGTTGCAGTGCCATAACAAGTGGTCTATTGTTTCTTCTTCATTCTTAAACAAGCAGCATCTTGAAGCCAAATGTATTCCTCTTTTCTTCACATTGTCATCAGATGCACAAACATTCTTCACTATTTTCCAAACATTACTTGAAGTAGTAGGATGCATACCTGAATACCAAATATATCTAGCTTTACTGCATTTTGGATAGTGTTTTCTTACTTTCTCAGCTGCAGACTTTGTAGAAAATTCTCCAGTAATTGTACAGCTCCAGATTTTTTTGTCTGCACCCTTATGTAGTACAGGAAGATCTTTTATAGTAAAGAACTGAAGCATTTCTCTAGGAACATTCCATTATCCTTCTCTTATCATGTCTGCAACTTTCATGTGGGGATGATTCTTGATAAATTCATTATCAGGATGTAGTTCTTCAATGGAATTTTCAAAAATCCAGTTCTCCTTCCAGACAGATAAATCACCATCCCCAACCAACCATCTTGTGTTCTTTTTTACCTCCTCAAAGACCCATTTTATGCCTTTCAGAATTGTAGATTTCTTGTAAGAAGTAGTCAATTCCCCCTTCTTGATAAATTTAGCACAAAGAAATTTTGCCCAATCTTCAGTTGGACTTAACATTCTCCAAACTAGTTTCATAAGCATGGATTTATTAATAACTTCAAGCTTTTTAATGCCTAATCCACCTTCATTAACAGGAGAACATACTTTGTCCCATTTCAGTGTTACCATTTTTCTTTCAGCTGGATTGCCAGTCCTTAAGAAGTTAATCATCATTTGCTCACATATCTTCAGTACTTTTACTGGCCATTTATATATAGACATGTTGTAAATTGGTATGCTCTCCAACACATGCTTAATGAGAATATTTCTGTCCTGGAATGATAAGAGATTACCTTTCCAACTTGCTAGCTTGCTCTGGAATAACTCCACTACACCCCATACATCATTGGATCTTATGCATCCTGGTTTTAAAATCACTCCCAAATACTTATCAGGAAATGTAGATAAAGGCATTTGAAAAAAACTTGCAATTTGTTGTTTTCTATCTTCAGAAACTCCCCCTACAAACACCTTGCTTTTTTTCTTATTCACCATTTGGCCTGAAGATAACTGGTAACTAAGAAGTAATCCTTTTAGTCTTTCCAAGTTTCTTTTATGACCATTACAGAAAATGAACACATCATCAGCAAAGAAGATGTGAGATGGTTGAATACCATTTCTGTTGACCATAGCATTAATTCTTCCTTCAGCTACCAATTTAGAGATTTTCCTGCTAAGTGCTTCCTCTGCTATCACAAAGAGAATAGGTGATAGGGGATCACCCTGTCTCAATCCCCTTCCCACTGAAAAGAAACCAGCTGGACCTCCATTTACAAGGACTGAAAGTCTGGCAGATTGAAACAAAGTATGAATCCATTGTATGCATTTGTTGGAAAAGCCAAATCTTCTCATAACTGTAAAAAGAAACTCCCAGCTGAGTGAATCAAAAGCTTGTGTTATATCTAGTTTTAATCCCACATTTTCACCCCTTCTTTTAACATCAAGCTCATTAACCATCTCAGATGCCAAAACTATTTGATCTTGAATATTCCTGCCTTTCACAAATGCACTTTGTTGAGGAGAAATGACTTTAGGAAGTAAATCTCTCAATCTAGTTGTTATAATTTTTGTGAAGATTTTAAAACCAAAATTGACCAGACTAATGGGTCTGAACTGATTTGCTTTCCTTTCACCTTTTAATTTAGGAAGTAAGAATAGAAAGTTGGAGTTCATACCCTTTGGGATAAAGCCTTTCTTCCAGCAAAACTGCACCATGTTCACCACTTCTTTTCTGATTATGTTCCAAGCATATCTATAGAAGAAACCTGGAAAACCATCTGGTCCTGGAGCACTATCTGGATCAAGATCATATATTGCTTGTTTAATTTCTTCTTCTGTTGGCAAACTTTCTAGTTCTTCATTCTCTTTTTTTGTAATAACATTTGGGATGTCTTCTAGAATTTCTTCATCCATTTGTACTTGTTGATATCTGAATTTATTTTCATAATGGTGTACTAACAATTCAGAAATCCCATTAGCATTATTAACTATAACTCCTTCATCATTTTCCAATTCATATAACTTTGTCTTATCTTAATATTTGTACGAAAGAATCTTGTATTTGCTGCACCTTCTTTTATCCACTTCATTCTTGATTTATGATGCATGAGATCCCTATTCTGCTTTGTAAGAACATCATGTTTCTTCTTTGCTTCAACTAAGTGATTAAGAAGGTTTGTATCTTCAGGTTGCTGATCTGATTCTAAAGTAGCTTGTAAAACCTCATTTTCTGCTTCTTTAAGCTTAACTCTGACATCACCAAAGACTCTCCAATTCCAGTCTTTTAAGAAATTCTTTAGCCTCTTCAACTTAACAGAGTAGATGAAAGAAGGATTACCAATAACATCTGCTGCCCAAGAATTTTCAACGGCTTCCAGAAATCCTTCATGCTGAAGCCAAATTTTTAATACTTTAAATGGGATATTTTTTGGCTTTATTATAGCTTCACAAGCTCCCATAAGAGGAATGTGATCTGAAACTCCTCTGACACCAACTTTGAATTCCCAGTCTGGATATAATTCCATCCATTTCATGTTGAAAACAGCCCTATCAAGATTACAGAGAATTCTTCTTCTACCAATCCTATTATTGCACCAGGAATATTCAATACCTGATTTCTGAGCTTGAATAAGCCCACATATATTAAGACAATTATGAAATTCTAACATTGAGGCTTGATTTGGATTCCTACCTGCCTTCTTTTCATCCACTGAAAGAATAGCATTAAAGTCACCAATTACTAACCAAGGTAGGTTGTAAGCATGAATACTCTCTAACTCTTCCCATAAACTTCTTCTTTCAATAGTCAAACATGTGCATGTACACCAGTAACCAAAACTCCTCCAATATTAACAGTAATAGCTTGTCTTGAAGTAGCAACAACTGTAGGAGGAGAGATTGAAGCATTCCAGAAAAGCCATATGTTTCCTTTTCTTGTTTCCTCTGAATTATGAATTATTGTATGATGCATTCCTGGTAGTTTTAATTTTTTGCAGAAACTTTCTGACTCTCTAACTTTTGGTTCTGCAACCCAAAGTAATGTAGGACTAAACTGGTTTACTAAACTTCTGAGTTTGTCTTTGGCTTGGAGTCTTCTCAAGCCTCTGACATTCCAGTACATAACTTTCATCTTTTTTTAGAAGTTTGAGAAACAGTACCAGGCTTCTTTCTGCCTTTGACATTTCCAGCTAAACTCTTCTTTGACTCTGCAACTTGATGTCTAGTTTGAATGATGCTTATTACTTGAGCAGGGGAGAGACACTTTTTTGCAGTTGCACAATTATCATTTAGGTTAGCATCCACCTTTTCAGTTTGTTCCTTGTCTGCATTTGGAGAGTATTCATCAGGTGCCAAAACCTCATTCGAAACAGTAACATTATTACTTAAAGATGGAACAGCTTTACTAAGTTCTAAAACTTTATTTACCTCAAGAGCTGGAAAGTCTTCTGCCATGTGAAAAATATCATCATTCATATTTTGAAGAGCATGATATTGTCCTGAGGAAATTTCTCCAAATCTAATTGGAGTTGTAAGAATTTCTCCTTCTTCTTGTTCAGACATAACTTTTGATGTTGTAGCCTCAGAAGTAGTATCTTGAAGAAATAAATCAAAAGGTTCAGAATTAACCTCTTTATGTTTATTGTTACTTTTTTTCTTTGGTTTATAAATCCATTCTGTTTTCTTGTTACCTTCAGGAATATGAGTTACTGAAGTAGAATACTCAACTCTCTTCTTTAATCTGCAATCCTTTTCCAGATGACCTACAACTTTGCAATGATTACAGAAAAGTGGTTTCTTAGGAATATAAATTTTCTGATAAAAACCTCCTAGCTTACTTTCAATCCAAACAGAATCTGGGATTGGGACAGACATATCTATTTCAATTAGAACACTTGCATAATACCCCATCACCTTTTGTAAAGTAGTATCGTTAATCTTCATCGGTCTACCCATAGTTGCAGCAATTTGTAGTAAGATTTTATCCTTCCAAAGCACAATTGGCAAACCAGGAAAGTGAACCCAAGCAAAAGCTGTTGTTACTTTTTGTTTTTCTGGTTAGAAAATTGCTTCCCACACCCTCAATTTTAATGCCTGAGATTCCACAATCCATAAACCTTCCCAAATATACTTTAAATCTACAGCATTCTCAAGCTTAATAATGAAGAAACCTTTACCTTGAGGAATTAGTTGGAGAGAACCAGTTAATTGCCTTTGATTTCTCAGAGATTTTTCTGCGTCTTCAAATTTCAGATTTACAAAATCGAGCCTACCAATTAAACTATAACTCCATTCATCTAAAGTTTCATCTATCACTTCATCAGTAATCTTGATAGCATGAGATTTTTTATGATTTCCCATTATTGGATTTGAATTATCAACTCCACCTTCCATCTTTGAAAACCCTAAAGTTGTTCGTCAGGAATTTTTACATATGAATTCCGACACAATTATTGTATTTTTTTCATCGAATTAAAACCGCCAATCAACCATAAAGAACATGATCTACTACTTGAATTCAAGAATTTAATGAACTGAAACACTGAAATCAAAAAATTGACGAAGAAATTGAGAGGATTGAAAGCTTTGACTTTAGGTCAACTCAGACGGCCAAAGTCAAGGAAAGAGAAAGCATTCCCTACTATTTTGATATTTCCAACTCTCATCAATGAAATCAAATCACTATCTGATCAATTGGCAGCTGCTGGTGATGTAGTCTCTGACAAGCTAAACCATTACAGTTTATTAATTACACCAAAATGTATGCAGGAACGAGAGAACAAAATCTTGGTGTACACAAAACTCTACATTGACCGTGGATGTTATACAAAGGTTTGCACCCTTTGACAATGCAAATACAAAAAACAAATTCAATTCACTAGTACGGCAACTCGCCATGCTCACAACAAAACAATCAGTAGTAAAAATAAGCTCTGAGTGTCCGTGGGGCATTCTTGAAAATCTATAAAACTAACTCCTCTGGTTAAAGGGAGATTCCTTTTTTCCCCTTTCATATGCACACCATCTTTCACTAGTGAAAGTTAACCGAAGACTTATAAGTCATTCCTGTGACCCAGTTAGAAGGTGTTACATATGAAGCTGTAAGGATCTTTTTGGTACTATAAGATTGAACCCTGAACGAAAGAGATTGTCCTCCCAATTCAGCAAATGCTTGGTGTGATACACCCCAGTTATGGGTCATACTGATCCATCTGCCTGATTTACTTCCCCGCACCCACATTTTCGATATATCTCCTCCTCCGCCAACGTTCATTGCAAACACTAATAACCAATACCCATTCCCTTGCAACTTGAATCGGATTCCTCCGCTTTTCATACATGGCACTCTACAAGACAATAACATAATCACGTCAAGTGAACCAATGTTATAAGCAATATGAAATGGTATGCCATTGTGCTCAAATTTGAGATTTATGTATACCTCCGGTAGATGACGGGGACAATGCCGGCTGTCAATCCGCAGAATTTCATAAAAGCGGGCTTGTTCAAGTCGAAATGGGCACCGTTATCGCTTGCTGCAGCCCAGCTTGGAGGGGCACGATCTGTACCGGTGATAGTTATGTACGGGGAAGCTTTATTGCACCATTGAGAAGTAATACACTTGATTTGAAAACAAGTTCCACAAGCAAAGCCATTGTTAAACAATACTGGACTAATTGCTGCAGTATTAGATCCATATCCACTGTCATATACGTTCTCAAACCCACAAGCTCCACCTGCAATGTCGAACAAGAAAAACAAACAATACCGTTATTGCTGTAGTTTAGATGCAAGGCTTGCATAATGTGTATAATACTTGAACATATACTAATTAGCAGTATATGGCTCAGTTGCCTACCCATTGTTCCGCGAGCAGTGCCATCGCCGTAATATGTAGCATGGGCATGTTTCCATGTAGTGGGACGAAACTGAACGACTGAACCATAATATGCAGCTTGGGTAACTGTGGCTTCTATCAAACTGAAGCTGATGATGATAGATAAGAAATTGATGAAGTTCCTCGAGTGGAAAGAGAATGAGAAAGCCATGCTTAAGTTCTGAGAAAAGGATGTTGGAAAACTTCAGGAGTGGAGAAGTGGTTTTCAGGTGAATTGACTTACTAATATTGTGGCCTTTATATACATTTTGGCCTGACAAAAACATACGTGAAGGTATGCTATTAGTGATGCGCACGTATGCTGGTCCTTTTAAGGTCAATACAATTTTGCAACAATTTTAGTCCGAGGGGACAAGAGTACGTACATTGGCGATAACTAAGCCGGCTAAAACCAATAAAAATTTCGTTTTCCTTTGTATAAACCAATGGTTGATGTGACAATTACATTTCGTTTTCCTTTTGATATGAAAAGTAATGGATTGAGAAAGAGCCAACTTTGGGGTTGGTTGAAGACGTGAAGACAACTAAACTACTCATGCTGTACATTTGAATGTCAAAACCGGAAAAACTACAACTTAGTCATCTGAAATTAAAAAACTCTGGAGTGAAATTGACTTTTCCGGCATAACAAATTTACCAAAAGGAGGGAATTAATAGCAAGATTTGGTAGTGTTTTGAACGGAATAAATGACAATTTGGGATAGGGACATGGATGATGCCGACCTTGGAAGTACGAGATCTCGCATTTAATATTTGGGCACAGTGCAAAGTTCAGATCTAGGTAACAGGTCAACTTTAAGTCATGAGGTAAATTTTAGTCACTTGGTAAATATGAGATTGGATAACTGGATAAGTGAATAAATAGGCAAAAGCTATCCTTTTTTTTTTTATCAGCAAACGTAGTTATAAATATATTAAAAACTTACTAGAAGTAAGTAAAGGAGAGCTCAAAGAGCTTACAAGACCAGCATCAACATGGTTAGATACAAAACACCCAACCAACAGACGACTGATAAGATTCTAAGTTACAAATAAATTAACCCTAAAACGAAATCCAAACTAGTACCCCTAAGCTCCTCTGAGTTCCTTCTCCAAGTATAGGCTTATATCTTGACTTGTTGAATCACGCGATTAGTGTTTGAAGAACCATCTTCAAAAATGATATTATTATGGCACTTCCAAATTGACCAGCAAATGGAGGCTGGAATGACTGTCCACAACACTTTTCCAACCGAATGCGGTGTGTGAGTTCTCCACACCTTAATAATTTTATCAATATAGTTTAGCATTGGACCAATAAAACCCACAATATCCAAGAAATACTTCCAAATTTTGACAGAGAAACTACAATGAAACAATAGGTGCTCAACTGATTCTCCATCTTTCCGGCACAATAACGGGGTCTGCATTTTTAGGACATAGGAAATATGACATTGAGTTATGCAGCAATTAACGGTCTGATTTTTAGGTTGTGATATAAGCATCCCTCGGAGTGGAGTTATTTTTACTTCACCTATGCACAACAATATGCAACTATTAGACTTTTGTACATATATTCATTCCCCAAATTCATCCAACATCTTCAAAAAGTACATCAAAAAGGCTCCGTAGATGAAATCAACTTCCATAGATTTATGATATTTTTGCTTTCTAAATCATACGGTTGGTAGTCTGACTGTTTTTTATGACTCGAGTCAGATACCAGATTGTTTGTTTTTATTTTTAGTCAGATTTGACTCGGCCACCGACTCAGATCTAACCTCTGACTCGGATCCATTTGAGTGAGTTATTAAAATATCACTGACTCAAAAAATGGGAAAAAAAAATATGAGTCAGTTGAGTCATATATAATTCAAAAAACAAATATATCGAATCAGATCTGGTTGAGTCAGTTGAGTCGAGTCAGACTCTGTTAAAAAAAATGATATTAGAATCACTAGGGAGAAAGTAATTTAGATTTTATGTCTTGCCCAAGATATGTTATTTCATCTCAATCAATAATAATTCGATAGCAAGAACATGATTTTGTCTACCCAATTTTAGGAGCCCAAGCTACTGTCTTCCGTGAATCAGGATTAACAAAAACCCAAACACGATTGCAGCAAAAATCCTGGATGTATGGATCGGTCTTCAGAATGATAATTGCTCTCACTCCAGGTGCTTCTCTTTCTATGGTCGCCTTGGCTTGTGCACCCGGCTTCCCAACCAATTCTGGCCACGAAGCTTTTGTAATATCTGCGAATTACACAATAAACACAAGCTTTAATACAAAAATGAAAAAGCTAAGAAACAATATGATTCAAAGAGATATATAGTGATATTTTTTTTTTTATCCGTCAATAGAAAAATTCATTGAAAAGAGGTACTTAAGAGGGGTATCTCAACCCAATAAATACAACCGAAACAAAAAATAAAGATATTAGTACTGGCGATTTCGCACCGATCAGAAAAAAAATACTGCCAATTTTGCAAAAAATTATACAGCAAACTTACCGCAACCTATGGATTTACAAGGAGGATAACCCATCTTATCAATTGTTCTGGTTCTGTTTTGCGTATCTTCGTAAGTTTGGGATTTGTGTATTTTATAAGTGACTCGGTTTTAATCCATGGCATGCTTTTATATATCACTTTCCATATTAAGATTACCATTAAATACACAATATTACAGTATTATGATCATAATAATGCAAATTGAGGATTTTGTGGTGAGTTGTGCGAGATCTTTTGGCTCGGAAATACTTTATGAGCTTTATGGTGCTCACTGAACACTACTTTTAGTAAAAAAATTTGATGAGCTTCATGTGCATTATTGCGGATACATAGAGATATTTTCCCATATTTGTGTACCATTACCAATGTTCTGACCAGCCATTGAACCAAAAAAGTTACTGAGTCATGGTCATATGGTCCAACCGAGTTCACTGGGTCATATTATTATTAAGTAGTTCCAGACATATTACAAAAGTTTGAGAGAATTAAACCAAACAGTTATGCGATGGGGTGCAAGTCAAACCATCACGAGTACAACTTAAGACAGAACAAAAACACTGTTCAAAATTCTCAGTTTTATACAAGATGCATGAAAAAATTCATTTCACTAGTACAACTCGCCGTGCTCACAACAGAACAGTCGTAAAAACAAGGTCGACCGTCCGTGGGGCATTCTTTGTGATTTATAAAATTCATAAATACTAGTAACTTCTTTGGTTAGGGAGATTGCTTTCGCTAGTGAAAGTTCACTGAAGCTTTATAAGTCATTCCTACGTTCCAGTTAGAAGGTGTTACATATGAAGCTGTAATGATTTCTTTAGTTGAATAAGATTGAATCTTGAATGAAAGAGATTGTCCTCCTAACACTGCAAATGCTTGGTAAGATGCACCCCAGTTATGGCTCATGCTGATCCATTGCGATGATTTATGCCCACGCACCCACATTTTTGAGATATCTCCTCCTCCAGCTACATTCATAACGTAGACTAATAACCAATATCCATTTCCTTGGAACTTGAATCGGATTCCTCCAGGCTTCGCACAAGGCACTCTACAACACAGTGACAAACATAATTATGTTAAGAAAACCAATGGTATAAGAAAAAGGCAATGGTTAATCTTAAATGATCAGTATGAGTACAAGTATACCTGCGGTAAGTAACAGGGACAATGCCGGCTTTCCATTCTGCAAATTTCATAAAAGCGGGTTTGGCCAAGTCGAAATGGGTCCTAGGTGGGTTGCACCATCCACCATTGTTACTATCTTGAGCCCAGTTAGGAGGGCAAAGATTTGTGGCAGTAACAGTGATAGATGGAGAATACTTATAACACCATTTAGAACTAACACACTTCATTTGAAAACAAGCACCACAAGCAAAGCCATTGTTAAACAATGTTGTGCTCAATGCTGCAGTGTTAGTCCCATATCCACTGTCAAACAGATTCCCATACCCACAAGCTCCACCTGCAACAAACGTACAAATAAATTATGATTGCTCTAATTTGGATTGCATAGATAACTTGCATAATGTGTGAGCTATGGGTCATAAAAATAACTTGCATGATTGCTAATTAGAAATATTTTGTTACATACCCATTGTCTCACTAGCGGTTTCATCTCCGTAAAATGTAGCATGGGCAAGTTTCCACGAAGAGGGACGAAACTGAACGACGGAACCATAAGATGCAGCTTGGGTGACTGTTGATTCCATGGTCATCAAACTGAAACTGATGATGATAGATAAGAAATTGATGATGTTCCACGAATGGAAGGAGAATGAGAAAGCCATGCTTAAGTTTTGAGAAAGAGAGATTGGAAAACTTTAGGATCTTACAAGTAGTTTTGATGTGAATTGGCTAACAAATGTAGCTCTTTATATATACTACTCCAACGTATACATTTTGGTCTGACAAAAACATACGTGAAGGTAAGTTATCATTCCTTAGTGATACCCACGAATGCTTGTCCTTTTGGTCTTTGGCAACAGTTTGGTGGGAGTGCCGAATCCGAGACGACATAGGTACATTGGACAAAAAAATATAAGAAATATACGAAATGAACCAATTAGATTGATCAGTTCAAATGGCTCTACAAGGATAAAGACCAATAAGATTTTTTTATTTCAGTTCTTTGTATAGTTTTCTCATTTTGGTAAGGCAATGGTAGTTGACAATCATTCCTTTGTTTTCTTTTAATAAGACGTGAACACAACTAAGCTGTGTTTTACATATGAATGTCAAAATATTGATTTAATTCGGATCGTGGAAGGACAAAAACAGAAGAGGGTACGGTTGAAAGAAGGACCTACATCAAAGAAATTGTTCGAACAAAGAGTATAATTTGGTGAGTGATTTACTATGGAAGGAAATAGCT
>JAJJMA010175468.1:0-16206 GCA_023529015.1 Papaver nudicaule
ATATTGATTTTTGAGATCGTCCAGACTTTACCATAAGACTCACGAGCCAAAACGAAAAGTTTGTAGTATTTCGGTACCCCTTCTTTTTCAAAACCGAAGCCTTCGGATCATCGCTATCCCTTATCGGTGAAGCAGTAACCCACAGAGTATCAGCAGATCGGCCAGGAGCATTAACATTCTCATTACCCTCGATTGTTTCACCCTTGTCCTCACTCGGATTCTTGACCACCAGTTCATCACCATTCTTCTCATCCTCACCATCAGCTCCGCCACTTTCACTTCCCATCTCTTCAAGATCACCATTTTCCCTTGCAGCCTTCAGTTGCGCCACTAACACCTTAACATTTGCGGAAGGAACAAGTCCCTTATCGGACTCTAGGGAAGCATCGGGGTCATTTTCGCCATTACCATAGTGGGGAGGTTGCATGCCAAAATCCCTAAACAGGTACCTACCATGTTGACGGTTGAACATGGCCGTTCGATTAGCTTCCCCATTAATATACCTTCGGAGCTTCAAAACTTCCTCGTTAAGGGACGCAAGCCGGCCATCTTTCTCTTCACAAGCACCTTGTGAAAGGCGGAGCTCGTTTTCCTTCAAACTCAATTCGGCGCTCAGTTTCGAAACTTGCTTTTTCTCAGCTTCCAGCTCTCGCGTGCAGCCATCTCGCTCTTTAGCAACACTTTCAAGACGCTTCTCCAACTCCTTCACATACTTAGAGAGATCACCTTTTTCTTGTTGTAAAGTCTGAATATCCGCATCAAGACGGATAATCTCACGACCTTGCACATCAGTCAGATCCAGCAAGTACATTCCATGATGTTTTTGCTAAGAGAAAAGACAATACAAAAATCAAATTGGTACATAAAACGTACGAAACATAGAAACAAATCAAAGCAAAAACACACTCACGGATTCAATAAATGCTTGATGCTTGGGAGTAGATGAGGCAAGAACTTCTCTATCCCAGTTGCCAGAAAACGCTTGAGAAAGAAACCTAGCCACTGAAAGATCCAACGGATGCTTCAGAGGATCCCTAGCGTATGCTTTCAAATGTTCGGAAAGATCTTCGGCATAAGGACCAGGAATAGAACTTCGCTCAAGGAGATTTCGCGCCTCCTCCGTCGAGCAAGGCCTCCGCGCAAAACCAACAGGAACCGAACCTGGGACCGAGGCAGATCGGGAGGATTAACCCAACGAAGCATTCACAAAACAGTCGTTGGAGCCATATTGATTAAAATCTATGCCAGTAGGGCAAGGATCAACAACCCGGACCTCAACAAATACAGGAGCAGTAGGCCCCTGCGATGACACAGCAATTTGGGGGCACGTCCCCAAGGTAGCGTCCCGAAGAACTAGATCATTTGAAGCCCCTCCTTTCTGTCTCTTCAAAGGTTCGACCTTCTCATCCCCGGCAGCGGTGCCATCGGTTCTTCCCACGGACGTGGCAGGAACAGTTAAACCTTTGCCAACAGTCTTTGCAGTAGGCCTCTGCAAACCAACGGTTCGGGAAATAGTCTTCACAAGCTTCTTCTTCACGCCACTAAAGGCAGGTTTCTCCCGACTTGGGTCGCACAAAGAAAATTTCATTACACCATCGTCAACCTGGATCACTTCACCCTGCTAAAAAGTAGCCACAATGGCCAGGTTCCAAAACAGAGGCAGACATCCATACCCAGAAAATAACCGAAGCATGTAGTATTTTCTCACCAGACCATCTTGGCCCTTTCATCAGCCAACTTCGAAGGTTTTTTCCTCTTCCTCGAATGATTGGTATGTTCCTGAACTTGTGGATTTCCCAGCTCAAGCTTCTGAAAAGAAAACTACATCAGTAAAGCAGCTAACAGAAAAAAGGGCTATATATATATCCCTCGCCATACCTTCTCCTTGACAGCAATTATCTTCTCCTGAAACTTTTACGCTCTTCTTCGGAAAAATGTATCTTATAAAACTCAACAACAGAAAGCTTGTGTTCCTCTTCAAATTTTGTTCGTTCGACCTTCTTCTCTTTGTATTCGTAGCCAAAAAGAACAGGACCTTCGATAAGCACGGGCTTAGAAAACCATGCATCATCACTAGAATGGCGAAGAAGTGTATCCGTTGTAGACCCAGAAAGATCCACGTCGCCCATAACATGTGAAGAATCAACTGCTTTGACCAGGCTTACACCCCCAAGGGGCCTTCGGCGTAAGCAAGCTCCTTTTTACCTTATAGTATTTGAAATTTTTTTCGACAGTCCAAAAACTTGGTGTGCGCTTAAGCTCCTCGGGAAACTTTTCATAGTAATAAGATTTGCCATTCGAGCGAGCAACCCATTCGCTGATAACCCGAATAGAATTTCCGTCCAGTTGCATCACGCCACAAGGAGGATTGATTTGAGAGTAAATCTCATAGAAAAGAGGATTCATGGGGTCATATAACGGAATCGGAAGACCGGCGCCAAGCTGCTCGCCGGAAACAATTAATTTCCTATCGCAACACTGGTGAGAAGAAAGTAATTCAGGGGACAAATTAACCTTGCCTAAACTCCTGCAAGAGAAAAGATTTGCGTCAAAACCATAAACCTTGGCTCTTTCTTCCCAAGAAGATTTCTGGGGATCCACCATCTTCCGGGGAAACTCACCGCCAGACTGCACATTCATTTCAGGGGGCCTGATAGGCAAAGAAAAACTCAGAGAAAGAGCAAACAAAGAAGAAATAAGAAGTTGCGAAAGCTTATAAGATAGCAAATCCAAGGGGGAGAGATCGAGAACGCTACGGATGTTACGGAAGACTACAGAAGGAAAAGATAGGGCAAACAAAGTTTAAATAAGAAGACACGAGACCGGCGCAGCCGGTAAAAGGTAGAAAGAGTGAAGATTTTGAAATCATTAAAAGCAACATGTGTCGGCCAAGGAAGTTAAAATACTGGACACGTGTCGAAAAGGAGAAAGATCCAGGGTAGTTTCCTTCTCCGAACCTCCTCGATCTTCGGACAAGGAAAGAGGCAAACTGTGGAGGGTAAAACCCCTCGGAACACGTGTCGTACATCCAGGAAGCAAAACCACTCCAAGGCAATCGGCAGCGAAGCCTCGAATTGAACCGAAGAGGAACGAGACCAAACATGAACGAAGTGAAGACTCGGAAGAAAGGAGATTCGGACCGAAGCCCATAAACCAACCTCGGAGCACCACCGAAGGAACCGCCTTACTCGACAAAGGCTGACACCACCACGATTGAGTCTTTTGTCTTATTAGCTGTAAACCACCCAAGCTCGGCATATATAAGGCGAGCTTGGAAAACATTGTAAGGGTTGGATTCTTTTGGGGTAGAACCTAAGCAGCAAGAGTGGGATTAGGTCTGTATCTCCTCTGGCTCCTTAGGGTTATAATCCATGTAGTTACAACACTGAAATACATATACATCTTTATACATTTAGCCTTTGATTGTTGTTATTGATATATCTTCGGTGTTGTTCTTATGATCTTCGTACCTCGGAATCATGTTAAGTAACTGTATGTATGAGTGGATCTGATGGCTGTAGTACCTTATTTACCTATGCAGATTTTCTACTCGTACAATACCACAACAAGCATTCACCGAAGTGAAAAGAGTTTACGTTCTTTTCCCTAAGGACCTTCACGTATGCTTGATGCTTGCAGTATTCGTCCATAGACACCTCTATTTATAGCAATCAATAAGATATGTTGCTTTGGAATAAATAAATCAATTACTTGTCCCACAAGTTTTGGAAACCCTAAACTTGCATACCAAGTAATAGAGATTAATCTCAATTTAAACATGTATCTGCCAAGTGTTTTGTTAGCTCACAAACACTTCAAGATAGAAATCCAACAGACCAGAGATAATCTTTATGACACATTGAGAACCAATAGATGGACCACAAAAGATATTTCATGATAATCCAACTCCAATTAAGAGATAAAGGAGTTCAGAGTTTAACCTATGTGAAATACTGAAAGAATATTCACAAATCTTTATAACAGCCAAAAGCACCGATTTAGAGGTTTGTGTAGGTACACGAACTTAAATAGCACTTTGGAACTCAGGAGAATTCCTGATTCTCTTTCGCGTACGGTTCGGGAACCGTCAGACCTCCCGATTAGGTTTAACTAGGATCCGCTGGAAGTTCTGGGCTTAACCAGGACTTAGACGTGTGAGACGCCCTCATCTGTAATCCACTGGACTCTTGCTCAAGAGTACTCCTTTAGATTCACCCATATCCAACAAGTGATTTGCAAGCAAACCATTGCAATGGACAAATGGTATCGAATCTATCTCATACATTCTTGTAACCATAGTATTTGCGGGAACAAACACTAGTCATGACACATGGTCATGTAGCCAAGAACATCTCAATCGCTATTATAACACTACTAAAGTAGCCGACTATTTCGAAAGATAGAGAAAGTAGAATAGAAGAATCATACACTAAAAGCTCTAAGTTGTAAAAGCCTCCACGTTGCGCGGTGACAATACCACAACTTCCTATTGGCCGAGAAAGGGAGTTTGGGAGGGAGGCATTCTGGGAGGGACACTTGGCAATTGTCTATTAGTTCATATAAAACTACACTTCGTTTACACTTCTTCAAAATCTCACCCACATTGGTGATGTACACCTACTTTAGCTAGCTAAGTTTTGAACCAATTAATAATTGCCAAGTGTAACTTTATCTAACTCCATTAAAAAAATAAGTGACCCACATTAAGCCCGGTCCCTGTTTGGTCTTATCGCTCACCGCTAGGGGCCTGTTTTTGTCTTTTCATTGTAAATTAGAGTTTGCCCTGTGGCATATAAAAGCGAATTTTCTCTCTTCCCTTCCAAACCCCAGGCCCCTCCGTGATCTTCTTTTCGATTTTTTTTCTTTTTTTGTGTGCTCGGTTTCTCATCTAATCTAATTAATCCGATCTAATTAATCCGATTTCTTTGCTGCAGATATTAATGTTGTTTCTTAACCAATCTCTGTGCATCGAATTGATTTTGTGCAAAAAAAGTTGTAATAAGTTCTCTCTTTTACCGATGTTTAAATCATTAGGGTTTTAAACTTCCCAAACAAATAACCAATAACTGTTATGTTGTTCTTTGTCTTCTCTATTAATTTTTAGCTATCAGGCGAAGATGGGGATAATATTGTTCCAGTGTTTTAGTCTACACCAAGGTAAGGTTTTAATAAATATTTGTTTATAGTGGTTATCTTCTTTCGTAATATGTCTGCTTTGCAGGTTTTAAATTTCGGATTTTTTATAATGCAGTTATAGGCCTATTATTTTATTTTGAGTTAAAAATCTTGAAGACTGCAAAGGTTAATTGAAACGCTCCGTTGAGTTTATCGGACCATCCATTGTGTTCATAAACATTCTGAGGAGACCATTGTATGATGCATATCGACTAACAACCGTACTTCCTAAGAAGACTGTATAATGTTACTCTATTAATAGAATCTAATAACGCCAGGCCTAGAGTGATGAACTGATGATCCATAAGATAAAACAAGGATTCCATTTTGTACTCGACAACACAGACCAATAATAGACCTATTTTGATCCAAGATTGAAGTTCCCAACTTATTGGGCTCCCTTATTTATTTAGTTTGAAGGGTTGGGCTCCCTTATTGTTCTGCAGTAGAAGAGGAATCCTTGGTCTTTAAAGCTTAAGATTACATAAGTAAACTAAATTGACCAAACAATGTAAGATGGCATTCATTGATTTTGGAAATCTTAGCTCTGTTATCCAACTCATTTTATGATCAAACAACCCACAATTGTATCTTTTCCATTTCATGATCATATTACTTAGAAGCACAACAATCCGATGACAGCCTATAATTTTTTTAATCATTTAATGTTCCAGGCGCTGCTAGGAAGCCAAGAGATGATGCTCCGGGTGTCCATCAGATTGTGTTATGGGTATATAAATATTCTGACCTAATACATGGTACTGTTCTATTTTTGTTTTTGTACAAAAGGCATTCTAATATTTGTTTTGTTAACCATAACTTACTGCACGAGCTAGACTTCTCTTAGTTAGCCGTGTTCTGAAAAAGCTTGATATGGATGCTGAATACGAAGGCAATGTTGAGGCAACTGGTGAAGATTATTCCGTTGAACCTGGTGAATGCCAAAAGCCCCTTCTGTGCCCTTCTTGATGTTGGTATTCTACGTACAACTATTGGAAACCGTATCTTTGTTGCCCTTAAGTAAACTTATCTCATACAGTTTATGCAGTGATGTATTGTAGGTGTCTTTGGTTTATACATGTTTGTTTTCTTCCCATGGATGCTTGCTTTAATCTGGACCCAATTGTTGGATTTACTGTCGTTTACAACATCTAATCATTACTCTACAATTATAGGGTGTCTTGGAGGACTTGATATTCCTCACACTGAAAAAAGGTTTGCTGGATACAAGAAGGCTGATGATGGCAAAAATGCTGGATTAGATGCCGAGATTAACCGAAAGTACATTTTCGGTGGGCATGTTGGAATAAACATGAGGGTGCGTCTCAAAATTTTAGAAACCTGCACTTCTACTTTCATTAATGATAATCATTCTTTAGATTAAGAAGCTCTTTGGTGTATTTTTTTTTCTTCTGAATTTCTGAATGACAATGCTCCAGTCCCTAATGGAAAATGAACACGAAAAATTCCAAACTAATTTTGCCATGCATGCAGCTGTCCGTGGTGATCCTACAACAATGAAAACTGAGAAGGAAGCTCCTAATGGAATGCCCACAAGAGGTAAGTACAAACATTTCTTTCAACGCTTTCATTTGTCTTTTTTCGAATTCTTTTATTTGTTTCTCCTTCTTTTTATGGATACGCTACCACCTGGCTTCACTAAAATAGTTGAATTCCTATATTCCTTTCATGAGTTCATTATCTTTTAACATCTAACTGGAAAGTAGGTTCTTTTCTTCTCATTAAATTGTTGACAAACGTACCTGATGGTGTTTTCCTTGGTGTCATAAAGGAAATAAGAGCAAGATGGTTAACAAAGAAATCTGGGCAGAACTGTGCCATCCTAATAACTTTGGTGTTAGATCAATTTTCTTACATACTCTTCCCCACCTCTTGAATGCCTTTTCCTTGCGTTTGGAAAGAGGCTGCTACTTTGTTGCAATAAATGGATACTCATACTATTGTGTTTTACAGACATTAGGTTCAGAGGTCTGCAAATGGTTATATCAGTTGGACATCTCAAAGATGGAACTAATAATTCTACTACTTCAGGATGCAAATGGCATTGCTGCCAACAACTAGACTGCAAAACAGTGTACCTTCTGTGAAGTGGGTAAGACCACTCCTAAGAAAAAACAAGTAACAAGTTTTCCAGGTAAATGTAATCTTAATTAAGTGTGGAACTTTGACCTGTGTCCAACCGATATTGGTTAATAATTTAAATTCAAAAATGAAAAATGACATGCTTAGGATTTATACTCGCAAAGTATGCAATTTCTTAACTGTGCTATGCTATTTCCTGTTTCATTAAGTTAGTTATTCTCTTAATTTAATAATTAATTTCAACCTAGACTATTTTTCGTGGTTTCTTAAAATTGCATTGCATTGATGTTGTCTATTTTTTACAGCACTCGAGTGTGGTTGACGACGCACATACACTACTTGACATGTTCGCATGCCTTCCCGCGCTTCCTTTGATGTCAGACAATGAATGGTGAGACGTTTGAGAGCTCTAAAGTCTTTTGGGTGGCTAAATTTTTCATACGTACGTACATTACTTTAAGGTACTATGCAGAATTGCGTCACATTGTATCTATACTAGAAGGGATCTGTTTATAAAAGTGTGGGTTTAACTGGAGAAGAAACCAAAGGGGTTTCATGTTAGAGCTAATGAAATAAAAGAAATTGAGCACATGGGCGGATATTGTCTCAAATTTCCAGGTAAGCAGATTTATGCTAAATTGACATGGAGAATCAGAGATATGATCAAAGCAAAGAAAAGGAATTATGCATATATAAAAAGGGGCGAAGGATAAAAAATCAGGATATGTTAGAGCTTATGCACATTTCATGTGTATGAACATTGTAAGTTAAGTTTATAGTTTCACACTTTTTTCATTGGTACACATTTTTCTTCATAACCTTGGCGTCCACTCCCACGGATATTAACTGCAGAAAAATCAATTGGGATTGTAAAGGTGGTAAATATACAAAGAAGAACCAGTGGCCTTGACGCGGTTGAGTTGTAGCGGGATTTTTGTTGACGTGGAAATATTCCCATGTTATGCACCAGGTGGTGGTTTTGAAGATAGACTTGGTGTCTTCGCCTTGGTACGTATTTTTCTTCATAACCTTGGCGTCCACTTCCGCGGATATTAACTGCAGAAAAATCAATGGGATTGTAAAGGTGGTAAATATACAAAGAAACACCAGTGGCCTTGACGCGGTTGAATTGTAACAATATTTTTGTATGCCGTAGAAATTTTCCCATGCTATGTACCAGGTGGTGGTTTTGAAGATAGAGTTGGTGGTTTCCCTGCGGGTGTAGGAGGTAAAGGAGCATATGAAGGTGGCTTAGCGATGGGAGTAGGAGGCGCAAAAGTATATGGTGGTGGCTTAGTATAACCGGAGATGGAGGTACATGAGTATAGGAATATGGTGGCTTAACAACATCAAGGGAGGTTCGTACACAAGTATGCAACGGTAGTGGCAGGTAAAAGGGTATATATATGGTACAATAATGGGAAATACGAACTTAGCCACTGCAGTTCAACTTTTTTCTGCCACTGAGGTGGACCGAAACGATGAATAGTTGACTAATGGTGATTATTCTGTAAACACAACCCAGAAGAGCTAAATGGTGAAAGTGGCGACTGCAGCTTAATTAACTTTTGTCGCACATTACTTGGGAGATGAAAATCTACTCAATTATATTGCAATGTAACTCTATTCTGTCCCTAGCTAACTAACACTGATTTTGGTGAGAACAATAAGTTAATAATATTCATAGCCCAAGATTTCCTAACCGAGAAAAGTCACGTGTTAAACATTGTTACATGATTTAGTGATTTAGATTTTAGAGTAATGTGTTAGTTAGATCAGTATAGATATGGAGAATTTTCGGCGGAATTTTTTTGTAAATTATTTTCTAGGGGAAGGGTGGGGTGAGAATAATATCTGAGACTATTTCCAAACACGTTTTTTGTGCCTAAAAAAAGAACTAATTTGTTTTTATGGGCGCGATGGAATAAGAAAAAATGAAAAAACTTTGCAAGCGGATGTTAATTAACAAAGGTTAAAAAAAAGCCCGGTGCGTAGCACGGGCATAAGACTAGTTTACATAAAAGTCATAACTCCTACTAACCTTTTGTCGATGAAGAATAATTGATGTCTTCTTTGTCTTCACAGTCTTCGTCTTCAAGGTCTCTACTACTTTGTCTATATCCCAATTCCGAAATCTAAACTCTAGTAGGCTAAATCAAGAATTGTGTTTTGACACCTAAAACTGACAACTAGCTTGACATACCAACGCTAGTGGGTTTGACCGGACAATGCCCTAAAAATCTCCCCCTTTGTCAATTTTAGTGACAAAACCAATTTACATATGGATTCAAATAATATACAATGAAGTACTAACCAAATGTAGTTCTTGATTTCTTGAATTCTTCAACTTCTCCTTTGAGTCTTGATGTGTTCATTAAACTCCTGTTGATGAATCCGTAGTCAGCAGTCACAACATATTCAGCTCAAACAACCATAAAGGTATGCTTAGGCTTACGTGGGTTTGGTATGCTCATCCCACATGTTGTTTGTGCGTAAGAGTAAGAATCTGAGCAATCTTTAAAGTCTGTGTATCAAAACTTTTAAAGTGATTCTACTCATTCCTGATATGAAGCTTCTTCTCAGCTTTAATTACTCCCCCTTACTTGATACTTTGGAAAAGCACAACAAGTAAGCACATGACGTTCTCCCCCTATGGTTATGCACCACAAGAACAAGAACCATATGTATTCTCCCCCTATTTGTCACAAAAATATGACAAAGTAGTTTGAGACTAGGGTTTAATAAACCTATGAGATTAGGTTAAGCTAAGTACTCACATACCAAGTTTAAGATGGTATAACTAGGAAATCTGACGAAGATCCCTATGTTCTCATCTTTTGGAGAAATATAGATACACCTTTCTCCTAATATTCCACAACCACGCTCCCCAAAAAGATTTGTTATTAAGCGCAAGTTCAAGTTAAGAACTCTCCCCCATGTGGTGTTATTCAATAAAGAACAACTTACAAAGTCGAACATGGACAGAAACAATTTAATGTTATCCAGTTTTGCTTTGTTTATAGTCTCTTTTCCTTAGCCAATCTCTCGGAAAAGAGTATATGATTCCGAGTTTGTGAAAACCCTAAAAATCATACAATCAAAAGTTTCTTGATCATGAGAAAAAGCATAACTTTTGTAAATAGACATAACTTTACATCACTACCGAGGCAATGGGAAAAAGCTATGTGTTGCAATAAGATTGAGGTAGACAAATCAAGTATTGCAAACATCATTAATAAACATCTGAAAGAACTTTTTATTAATGAAATAAAGTAGTACATGTTTGAAAACTCTAAAAAGCATGAAAAGGCAAACTACTTTCAGATCTAGTTTATATTCCTTAGGCAAAAGTAAGAACAAGTTCTCACAAGGAATTAACCAGTCTGATTGAAAGAAGTCATGACGAAGTTATTGGTTTCCTCAATGTCTTATTCTTTATTCATGGGCATAGGAATATCTAGATCGAATCCCTTAGGCTCAGTGACAGATACCTTATGCAATTCTTTCATAAGCTCTTCTTGTTGTGTCACAAGAGCTTGTTGAACAGCCAGAGTTTTTAGAAACACTTCTCCAAGAGATCTCACTTCTCTTTTAGTTTCTCTGCATTCCTTGAGAATGGCTGCAATCCTTTGATTCTTTTGAGAAGGTTTTTCATCCTTGTCAGATTTAGACTTCTTCTTCTTATTCTTCTTGAATCAGGGTTTCTTTCCTTTGTTTTTGGCTGATTTCAAAGGATCATCTGGTTTCATGGTGTCCTTGTCAATTGACATTGGATCCTTGACTGGAGAAGTAGTAGCAAGGGGTTTCACCATGTTGAAAAGTTTAGAATGAAATAAGAATTGACTTCTGATTTATTTATAAACAGTTCTTTCAAGAATTTTTGAAGAGATAAGGATTGCCTTAACTGTCAGATACGATACAGATTTAACCTAATATCGATCTGAGAAAGCGGGACAGTTCGGGAACCGTGTACACGTATTATTTTGTTCTTTCATTGATGTGTCTCACTTTTAGAGATGCCCAATAACAATCTTAACCTTTCGTTTAGACAATCTGATCCCTGGTGATCATGAGTTCCATGGAGCATGGCTCGACATTACACTCTTTGTCTAGTGACAGTGAAAAGGTGCTTAATTGTGGGTTATCAATTACTCACAAATAGATACAGAAAACGAAAAAGACTCTAAAACAATTGCCCGACCACACTATGACTTCTCATCCCAAGGGGCAGTGGATGAGATGTCAGTCCTTCTAGCACTTAGTGCGAGGAAGGTAGAGCATGATTATGCTCTTTGTGTGGTATTGAATCTTTTTCTGAACTAAGTTTGCCTTTCTTAGTTCTGACTCTTTTGAATTTCTCCGCTCCTTGTATTGCCCTTAAGGAGTTAGAGTGATTTCGATCTTTATTGACTTCCTTGTTATTGGCAGCTTCAAATATTCGAATAACATTCATAAGTCTGGCCGCTTTCTTTTGCAGTTTGTTAGCATGCTTGACTTTACGTCTGTAAATATGGCACTGCTTGTAATCATGTCCCTTTTTAGCACAATAACTGCATCTAAAAAGATGTTGCTTATGTTTTAAAGGAATGATTACTTCTTTGCTTGATGTATCACTAGAAATAGTGTTTGTGGGGATGGGACATGTATTTAGTTCTGATTTGGATTCACCCGCATTATCAGAGTGACACATTCTGCAAAGAAAGCGATTTCACCTTCTTCATCATCTGAGTAGTAAATATCTGATGAATCGTCAAGTGTAGCAGCAAAGGATTTCCCTCCGGTATATTTTCTCGGATTGGGACATTCTTCAGCCAAGTGCCCAAAACCTTTGCATTTATAGCATTGTGGCATATCATCATCTTCTCCCCTTTTGTTCCCTTCTTTAGGTGGGACTCTATCATGAGGATTAGGAGTTGATGGTGGAGCTTTGTTAATGAATCGTTTACCTATCTTCTTTAGAAGATCTCTAAACTGGCGAGTTATCGAAGATGTCTCCTCCTCAGATTCATCTCCACTATGATTGCCGGAGTCGGTGTTCAAAGTACGCTCTTCGTCAACAAGTTTCCTTGTTTTTCTAGCAGCTCTAAAACCGAAGTTTTTAGGGTTACTGTGCTCATGATCGAAGTTTTTTATCTTGGCAACAAGGTCACTTCTTGTTATATCTAAGCCGCGTACTTCCTGGATGGCATGTTTTTTGGATTCGTACCTTGAGGGTAATGACCTCAGAATTTTACACACAATGTCCCTTTCCGGAATAGCTTTACCTAAGGCGTGACAGGCATTCACTATCTCAGACAATTTAAATTCCTCAAAGGTATCATCCTCAAGCATTCGAAGGTTTTCCCAGTCAGACATGAGGTTCTGAAGTCTAGCTTCTTTTTCTGCTGAATTCCCATCGAATACGTTACTTAATCTATTCCAAGCCTCGTGAGAGGTTTCACATCTGGCCACATGATGGAAAAGATCAGGTGTAACTGCATGAATGATAGCATTAAGCCCATCATAGTTTTTCTTGGTGGCGAGTGTTTCCACATCATTGTAATCCGCTATGTCTTTGAGGACAGATACACCATTAACTTCGACAGTCGGTGGTGTATATCCCTTTTTGACATAAACCAAAGTTATGAAGTCTCGGGCTTGCAAAAACGAAGTCATTGCAGTCTTCCACCATAGGTAGTTTGTGCCATCAAACTTTGGTGGTACGTTACAAGCTTTAACGCTTTGGTCCATAGCTCACAAGCCTCGATAAACAAAGACAGTTACGTCTTTAATGTGTTCACCCGCTCTGATACCAATTGAAAAAGCAGGGGTAACGAAATACAACCAACTTTTCGTTTGGGATCTTGAGTCTTATGGTCAGATCTGGACGATCTCAAAAATCAATATCCAGATCCGTGTTACCTGAGTTGTGATCACAAGTGATCAATTCCTACAAAGACAAGTCTTTGTAAACCTTTGCTCAAGATCGGGAATTACCATCAGGTTAGGAATAACGTACTTCTTGTGTTTGCTTTAATTATATAATCAGAGAATATAATGCGGAAAGTAAAGAACACAAGACACTAGAGATTTTTTTAACGAGGAAACTACGACCTGTAGAAAAACCTCGGGACCTCGTCCAGATTGAACACCGCCCAGTACAAACTGAATACAAACACTAGCCTACTATAAGACTTCGGTCTGGGATGTAGCAGAGACCAATTCCAACCTTCCAAGCGAACTGGCTACTATCGCACTCCTTACGTCTCTAGATCCCCCACAGATCATCACGCACTTGATTCCCCTAGCTGACGTCCTTTACAGGCCTAGGAGTTGCTTTAACCGTTGTTAAAAGCTTGTGTCAACAATCCAGGATTTGCAACATTAATTATCAATTGTATGTTTGAACTGTCCTGTTTAGTTTGACATACACAAAGTGACTTCCTTCGGATTGCTCCAGGTCATACGGAAATCTACATACAAACGGGGGCTGACAAGTAAACCAAGTAAACTATGCCCAACTTGTCTCTACCTCAGTTGTAAGAAGAATCACTTAAGAAACTTATACAACTAGAGCTAACTAGGTCTTACAACACCGAGTGCAGCCGTGCGTTGCTTCCTTTCAACCTTTACGTAACTTAACCAGTTCTTGAATAGCCGTATAGCAGAAGAGACAAGTACGTAGATAGGTTACTGAGGTTACAGGTCAATCTGATTTCAACCACTAAGGTCTCAATCTACCTGTGCTTCCCAACTCTCAAGAGAAGTCTTTATAGTCGTAGGTAAATCCCTTGAGGAACTTCTTACCTAATAGAGGATGACTATACCACAACAAGTGTTTACCAAAGTGAGAAGAGTTTACGTTCAGTTCCCTAAGTGTTAGGGCATTGTCCGGTCAAACCCACTAGCATTGGTATGTCAAGTTAGTTGTCATTTTTAGGTGTCAAAATTCAATTCTTGATTTAGCCTACTAGAGTTTAGATTTCGGAAATGGGATATAGACAGAGTAGTATAGACCTTGAAGACGAAGACTGTGAAGACAAAGAAGACATCAATTATTCTTCATCGACAAAAGGTTAGTAGGAGTTATGACTTTATGGATATTCTTCTATTTCTATTTTCTCTATTCTTTCGAAATATAGTCGACTACTTTAGTAGTGATAATAGTGATTGAGATCGTGTTCTTGTGTAACATGGCTTTGTGTCATGACCAGTATTTGATCCCACGAATACTGTGAATCAGGAATGTATGAGATAGATTCGACACCATATGACCATTGCAATGGTTTGCTTGCAAACTGTTAAGTTGGATATGGATGAATCTAAAGGAGTTCTCTTGAGAAAAGAGCCTGTGGATCACAGCTGAGGACGTTCTCACGTCTAAGTTCTGGCTCAGCCCAGTACTTCCAGCGGAATCCAGATTTGACCAAATTTGACCTACAGACGGTTCCCGAACCGGTTTGTGTACCAGACTCGGAAATTCTCCTGAGTTCGAAATGTCTATTTGTTCACGTACCAGTACGTGAACCTGACGTGGATATTTCAGTGGTTGTCGAATTTAGTGTATATTGTTTTAGAATTTCACTCTGAGTCAAATTCCAAACTCCTTTATCTCTTAGATGGACTTGTGTAAAACATAAATACCTTTTGTGTTCCATCTAACGATCCTCAATGAGTCAATAAGATAAGATTATCTCTGGTCTGTTGGATTTCTATCTTAAAGTGTTTTTGAGCCAACAAAACACTTGGCAGATAATTCTAAAAAGAATTCCAATTGAGATTAATCTCTATTACTTGGTTGGCAAGTTTAGGGTTTCCTTAACTTGTGGGACAAGTAATTGATTGCTTAATTCCAAAGCAACCTATCTTATTGAGAGCTATAAACAGAGGTGTCTACGAACAAATACCGCAAGCATCAAGCATACGTGAAGGTCCTTAGGGAAGGTAACGTAAACTCTTTTCACTTCGGTGAACGCTTGTTGTGGTATAGTCATCCTCTATAGGTTGCAGCTCCTCTGGGAACTCCCTACGACTATAAAGACTTCTCTTGAGAGTTGGGAAGCACAGGTAGGAGATTGAAACCATCTTTGGTTGAAATCGGATTAACCTGTAACCTTGGTAACCTGATCACGTTCTTGTCTATTCTAAAGTCCGTCTCTTCTGATATACGGCTATTCAAGAACTGATACGTTACTCAACAAGGTTGGAAAGGTAGCAACGCACGGCTGCACTCGGTGTTGTAAGACCTAGTTGGCTCCAGTTATATAAGTTCCTTAAGTGGTTCTTCGTGTATAACTGAGGTAGATTTGAATTGGGCATTGCTTACTTGGTTTGCGTGTCAGCCCTGATTCAAGAAGTAGATTTCCGTAGGACCTGGATCTAACAATCCGAAGGAAGTCATCTTGTTTATGGTAAACTGATAGAGGACAGTTACACCATAAGTCAACAGTTTGGTTTAAAACCCAGTATTGCTGACACAAGCCTTTGACAACGGTCAAAGCAACTCCTAGGCCCGTAACGGACGTCAGCTAGGGGAATCAAGTGCGTGACAATCTGTGGGGGATCCAGAGACGTAAGGAAGGCGACAGTAGCCAATTCGCTTGGAGGGCTTGAGTTGGTGTCTGCAACATCCCAGACCGAAGTCTTATAGTAGGCTAGTGTTTGTATTCAGTTTGTACTGGGCGGTGTTCAAAACTGGACGAGGTCCCGAGGTTTTTCTGCAAGGCAGTTTCCTCGTTAAAAAACGTTTGGTGTCTTGTGTGCTTTTATTTTCCGCATTATAACTCTGATTTATAATTAAAGCACCAAGTAGTACGTTATTGCCTAACTGTCGAGATTACTCCAGTTAGAGGTTTGGATATTGATTTTTGAGATCGTCCAGACTTTTACCATAAGACTCACGAGCCAAAACGAAAAGTTGGTAGTATTTCGGTACCCCTTCTTTTTCAC
>JAJJMA010175476.1:0-10687 GCA_023529015.1 Papaver nudicaule
CCAGACTTTAAGCAAGACATTTTATCTCGCTTTGCACTTTAAGCAAGAAAATTAATCTCGCTTTTCATAAGTAAGGTAAACTGTCTCGCCAAATTTTTCCGGCGAGTAAAATTCTATCGCCTACCCCTAAGGCTAGTTTGACCTTTTATTTTGTTACACTCCGCTTACATCATCCATTTGATAGTTTTAGAAGCCATTTAGTCGTAGGTATTTTCTCTATATAAGAGACTCCTCCTTCCCAAACTAAACTAACCCCAATCAATATTGTTTTCATTGATTTTTTCTTGTTCTCCTTTTCAAAAATGTATAATCCATCGTCGTCAACTCCTCTCTCTTTTCGTAAGCCAAAACGATCACTCTCCGAAATACTATGGTTAAGTCAGTGCGAGCTAGAGAAAAAAAACTTTCACCCTCATCACCTTCGTCGGGTTCTCCTTTGCTAACACCAAATCGATTAGTATCTAGTGCTGAGTCAAGTTCAACTCCTCCAAGTTCTCCTCCTCTAATTGAACCATCATCACTTATGTACCATTGACTCTATCACGTGTTATCGAGTAACTAAGACCGAAGAGTATTGGGTCGGTTATTTCGATCGTATGAAAAAATACGAAAGGTTAAACACGACCCGAAGAGAACCGATATGAAGACATATTTTGGAACCTGGTTAAAATTAGGGAAAAACAGGTACAAATGATGGCAAGTACAGGAGACCATTATTTCCTCAATAGTCGGATGCTAATGTTTAAAACCGAGTCGCACAAGTAAGGATATTGTGCTGCAACTACAACTGAATCTTGATGTGTACAAAGGCGATAGGTTTGATGCGCAACCCGAGTTTACCAAATTTAGATGAGAGACCTCTAATCAACACGTCACTTCAAACACTAACGGATCTATATCCCTTGGCCTCAAATTTGAATCATTCTCTATATAATGTCACCGATTCTAACCTTCCCAAATCACACCAAGTCTTCTATCCAGATTTATTTTTTTCTCTCTAGCTATATCTCTCAAACATTACTCAAACACTATGGATCCATAACAATCAAAATAACCATCACAACAATTAACCTTTGATCCAGTTGAACTAGGTAATCTTGAGAGCTTATTATTCGATCCAAATGCTAATGGATGGTCAACCCAAGAGTTAAATGTGCCCTCATGTTTTACAAAGATTTTCAACTTTCAATAGTGGAATTAAAAAAATTAGTGAGCTAGCGGGAATCCAAACTAAGATTAGTAAAACTTTGGGCATTTTGCAACAATTTGACTTAGTACGTAGTTGACCAAATAAAGCTCCATCTGGATTATAATAATAATAATAATTTAGTAAGTTATGTAGAATTTGTTTATATTAAATTAAAATTGTGTGCATTAACCCTTCTTCTAACTTACTGTTAACATACTGAACATTTAATATCTGGTTCTGCAAAATCGTTCTGGTATGTCATCATGACATAAGCATGAAGTTCTTGAGCAATTTTCTGAATCTGATTATCTCCCTCTTCAATCTACATAACCTGCAACCCAATCTAACTTTTCTAAAGACTACTACCAGTACCCTTCTTCACAGTCATATCAATACTAGCTACCAAAATCTTAGGAGAAACGTTTTGATAATAAGCTTCATCACGCAGAATTATTACAGAATTACGGAAACAAGAATAGTACTACCCACAGACAAAAGAAAACTCCATTAAAGTCGTTCGTTTTACATATCAGTACCTATAACACCACTGCTATTCAACACTGTCATTACATTCATACTACTATTTCTTTACACCACCTTAACGACCAGTACCTTAATCATAGAAACAAAAATCAAAAGGATTCCAAGCATCTTTACATAAACACCACCACCATCATAACAAGCAAACAAAAAAAGAAACTTTTCAAGATTCAGGAGAATATTAACAAACCTAGAGATTCCATCAGAGTTCTTCCTACCAAGGTTTCTGCTGAGATCTTCGCTGCCAAAATGGAACGTTTTGTCATAGCTATCGCAAATGTTGTTGAAAGCAATCTGGATCTTCACGAAAATCTTCAGAAACAGGAAAATGAAGGACTTCTTACTCTAAGGAACCACCCCAGAAGACATTCTAGTCCTCATCCCCACCGGATTCATCTTCATATTCATCCATCTCATCGTAGTACTCATCATCATCAGGATCACCACCATCACTGTCAGAACTTGCGGGTCCATAATCTCTCATCTCCTCATCCTCCTCTTCCCCCTCATCCTCTAAGTCCTTGTCAGAATCCTCTAAATCTTCTGCAGCCTTCCTTGATCTCTTTTCTCCTGGCAACCTTTCATTCATGGTACGAGAGAACTTTCTTGGATTCTCACTCTTTTCCTTCCAATAGATGTGGAAAAGGGCCTCCTTTCGTCTCTGCTGTCTGCGCTGCTGAGTTTCTTCATCTTCCGATTCAATGTTCATTGCATCAGGAAGAGTTTGTTGTTGACTTTCAGAGCCGCTTCCAGACTCAGTCTCACTGCCTCTACATTTCCCCTCTACCCCATATTCCTCCTCATCGTCTTCTTCATCAGAAACATGCCTTATTCCCCTCATTCTGGATATGTAAGCTTGTCTCCTGCGACTCCAATCCTCAAACTATGATACATGTACTCTCATCCTGGTTTCAAGCTCCAACCTGGCTCGACGGTTACTGGCTTTAAGTTCTTCTCTTACACGACGGTTTCTGGCTTCAAGTTCTTCCCTGGCAATGCGATCGTCATACTCTTGCTGCAAAGTCTGAATCAAAAGCCCTAACTCCACAGAATCCAAACTCAAGGCCAAACTTTTCGATGCTTTAAACCCATCACTCTTTGGTATCTCACTTGCTGCTGCTGCATCCCCTGATGAATTTGCCATCTTTTTCTAATTGTTCTAAAAAAAACCTTTTCTTTCCTCTTTTGGTGATAATAACAAGCAGTTACCTTCTAATACCTTTTATAAGGGTCAAAAATGGTCTATTAATGGCCATTTAATTAGGGCAGTTACTTATCACATTGGCTTCCTGGAGAATTCGATCCATTTACATACGCAACCACCCATCAAAATCCATTCATCCCCTACTCCCCATAATCTTAATCATCACACCCCTTCGATTTCCGCAAACCCTCTGAGTAATCCTTTCATTCACCCTAAGCTATTCATTACTGTCATTAAGAAGGTAAGTGGAAAGCCATCATTATTGTGTGACATGCAATTCAAACTAATTGTGTTTTATGTGTCTTTTCAGAGTTTGGAGGGCACGCTCATGGCTAGAGGCTACAACTACAGGCAAGGGTTTTGGTGCGGACCAAGGTTCATTGTTTGTACCCATCTTTTGTTACTAGTCATAAAAAAACTCACCCACAGTTAAATGGAATAACCCAGAAAAAAACCTCTTTAAAAATTCACCACAACTATTTATTACCATTTCCTCTCACCAGAAAAGCCTATTACAAAACTAATTATTGCTACTACTCAGCCATAAAAGATCATGTTGCAAATTTATTGGTCTTTATAGCTGTAGCTTTGGCAATTAAGTTTTCCAAAAGAAACAAAACCCATCAATGTTCACCAAACATTTACTCTCACCAATTCAGGAAGCAACCCTTTCACAAAATCTATGATATTGTTCATCATTTAATGCATAGTGGTGCCAACTACCCGGGAAAAAATTCTTCACTTGTGCGAGTCATCTACCAGTTGCTTTCCAAAAATTGCTCGTGACTTTGTTGCTACCAATGTTCTCTACCAGTCCCATGATAAGAAGCCACATCAAGCCTATAGTCATATGATAGGTTACAAGGGAGTATCATGTTTTAAGGTTACCTTTAATTCAAATTGTTTGACTATCAACATAGTATCTCATGACAATCAAGCTATTGTCGCCATCAAAGTACATATAACTTTCTTTTCTATTGAGTGTTCCGTTGGGCATAAAATCTGTCGAGTGGTTGGCCTTATCTTGTATACTTGGATTGCCAATCAAGTACTTATCAAAAACATTAAATCCAAATCACTTGTCTCAAATGAGTTCTTCTGCTAAAAACAATACCCACTCTACTTCTACCTCATCTGAAGAAATCCAACAATTGTCTTCTCAAATGGCTTCCAAACTCATCATCCCAAAATCTCTGCCAAACTCCCTTGCTCAACCTGTGTTCATCGATAAAATTGTGGTCCTTGATGAAGAAGATACTACCTAGAAATGGTGCATGGTTGGGCAAGTGTGTAGTGAAAGATTAGTTCCAACACCTCAAGTCAGGAGCTACATTAACTCTCAGTGGCCTCTTACAAAAATTCCTATTGTCACAAGTTTTAATGGGCTAAGAAACAAGGTTCTCATCAGATTCCTAGCTTATACTGATTTTCAGAATGTGGATGCTAATAGACTTTGGTTTACTTGTGGGTATTTGTGCGTTCTCCGTACTGTTCCTCTCACAGGATGGCCATCTAATTATCCTATTAGTTTTGAAGAAGAAGTTATGTGGTTTCTGCTTTGTAATGTTCCTACTGAGTGTACTGGTTTTGACGATCTGAAAACCCTAACTCACACCATGGGTCGCCTTCTCAAAAGTCTACCTCCCTATGGAAGTCATCCTCAAAAGAAAAATATAAAAATCTGCATGACCATACCTATTGATAACTCGGTTCCAACTGGTATCCCTCTCCTCACCAAAGGAAGATCCCAACCTTTTCTTATTGAAGCTAGATGCATGGCAGTTCCAAGATACTTATGTCCTTCATGCAGAATCCTGTTCCATTGTGAAGAAACTTGTATGAAAAGAAAAGTTGTATGGGAGATTTCCACAGCTAACTCGAGTCAGTCTTCTAGTCAACTTCAGACTAGAAACCCTAATGATGGTTTCATCCCAAAGGCTATTCAATCTCCTCATGTTTCTGTTAGTGTCCTGACTAGCAAAGTCAGTAAAATCATTGGTCCTAGTGACCCAGAAGTTATTATGTCTGAAGCTGCTCCAACTACTTCCTTACCTGCTCAAGACAAAGGAAATTAAGAGTACCATGGTTTATGTTACTCCAGCAAAAAAAGCTCTCAACTGGGATTTAATCAACATGGGTCCTTTCACTAGCAGATCTACTACGTTGAAGATCCTTGATAATGTGGCTGTTCCAGCTAGACCCCCTACTGAAGTGGTGAATGGCCTTCCTTCCATCTCCAAAGAAAAAGTTGTTGTTACTGACGATACTCATGAAAAAGTAACTCCAACTCAGATCGCCGATTCATTACCATTTAGTACGGTGTCTCGTGGTCCGGTAACTCGCCGTTTCAAAAGTGTGGCTAGCCCCATCCCGCCGCTTAATGATAAGGGCAACCCAATCCATGAAGCGGAACCTGAGGCCATTACTCGTTTGAAAAGAAAAGTTAACCCTCGTGCTGATATCCGGAAAAGATGCAGAATTGTTCAAACTGCTAACATTTCAAATGAAAATCCGAGTGAAAATGTTGATAATCTCTCTGAACCTGATTATATTGGCCTATGCTCTCCTATTACCAACCTTGGTACCCTCACTGAACATTCCAACAATCCTACTTCTGCTGCTCTTGCCTACCCTAACTGTATCTCCAATCAATTCGATGATGATCTTGGTATATCTCAATTACCCTTGTCTGCAACTGTGGTTTATAACAACTCTAATCATCAAGTTGGCTCTCTGGACTTGAATGCTACACAGAATTCTCAGAATAGTGGTGGTTCTTCCTCTTCTCAGCCTTTTGGTAGTAATGATTCTACCACTCAGGTAAATTTCTCCCACCTTCCTATTGCTGCTGATCCTCTGGTGATTAATAACCCTTCTTTGTCTATGAATGGTAATCCGGTTTATAAGATGAATGATATTTGTTGGAATGCTAGAGGCTTCAATAAGAAGTATGCCTCTAAGGAGTTGAGTATCCTTCTGAGAGATGTGAATCCTGATATTGTGTTTATTAGTGAGACTAAGATGAAAAACAAGGTGGCCATTAGAAAACTGAATAATTTTGGTTTCCCCTGTGCTTTTGAAGTCCCTTGTGTGGGTAGAAGTGGTGGTATTATTCTGGCTTGGAAGAAGGAACTAAATCTTCATATAGTGTCGTCTAATTCTATGGGAATCTACTGTACTACTAGTGACATTATTCATAATTGTCTTGCCCACCTATATTTTATCTATGGTGAACCCAACCAATCCCTTAGAAATGAATTTTGGAACTCTCAGTTGTCAAATTTCCAATTTCCTCTTGATGAACCTGTTTTTGTTATGGGTGATTTTAATTCTCTTCTAGGTCTAGAAGATAAAAATGGGGGTAATATGCCAGCTGAAAATGATTTTGATAATCTTAATGCTTTCTGCAACAAATTTGATTTACATGATCCAGGGTACTCATGGCCTAGATTTACTTGGTCTAATATGCATGAAAACGTTGATGAAATTGTCCTTGAGAGACTGGATAGATGCTTTTACAACTCTGTTGCTGCTGCTTTGTGTTCTAAATTCTTTGTTAATAACTTGCCTAGGGATACCTGAGATCATTGTCCTATTCACATTGGTTTTAATTATGATGTTGTTTGTATGCCTAAACCTTTTCATTTTATGGCCATGTGGATTCTAGATCCCTCCTGCAGAGACATAATTGCAAATGCTTGGGCTATAGAAACATCTGGTTCTCCATCCCATAGATTGAGAGCCAAGCTGGCAAACACAAAAAAAGGCCTAAGAAACTGGAACAAAATTTCTTTTGGTGACATTCAAAACAATATTTCTGAAGCTATAGCTAATCTTTTGGCGGCTCAAACTGCTACCCCTAATGATAGTCAGACCATCTATAGCCTTAATGACAGACTTCTATTTCTCTACAATTTGGAAGAATTGTATTGGAAGGATAAGTCTAGAGAGGTTTGGCTGGCTGAAGGAGACAGAAATACTCCTTACTTCCATAGAATTACCTTGTTCAAAAGAAGAATAAATGCCATAAGCTGGACAAGAACTGCCTCTGGTGCTATTCTTACTGATATGAATGATATTGGAAATGCTTTTGAACAGTATTTCAATAACTTGTATTCTTCTAGTCCTCAAACCCACCAAGAGGAGGTTCTATAAGGTCTACAGGCCAAATTTACTGATTCTGACAATAATATTTTGAATATTCCTTTGTCCCCAGAAGAAATAAAAGCTGCTGTGTTTCAAATGGGGGGGAAAAAAGCACCAGGCCCTGATGGGTTCACTGGTCTGTTTTACCAAAAACATTGGGATATTGTGGGAGATGCCATTGTAGAGATGACCCAGACTTGTTTTAGAACATGCAACATTGCCTCCTTCTTAAACCATACTAATATAGCTCTCATACCAAAGATCCCACAGGCTGCCAGTGTCTCTCAATTTAGACCTATTGGCCTGTGTAATTTTGATTACAAAGTTTTATCCAAAACTTTGGCCAACAGATTGAAACCCCTTATGGATAAGCTCATATCCCCCAATCAAAGTGCTTTTGTCCCAAAAAGAAGTATCTCTGATAACATCCTAATGGACAATGAATTAATCTATTGTGTCAATCATTTTCAAAGTAAAAAAGGTCTTGCTGCTGTTAAACTGGATATGTCTAAAGCCTATGATAAACTTGAATGGTCTTTCCTTGAAAAGGTTTTATTGAAGCTAGGTTTGTGTGATCACTGGATTAAACTTATTCTCAATTGTTTATCTACTGTGTCTTACTCTATTCTGCTTAATGGAGTTCCTACTGGACTCATTAAACCAAATAGAGGTCTTAGACAGGGTGATCCTTTATCCCCTTACCTTTATATTTTGTGCTCTGAAGCTTTATCTGCCTATATTGATAAAATGTCTAGGGATGGTTGTATTTCTGGGATCAAAATTCATAAGAATGCCCCTCCTGTTACTCACCTATTGTTTGCTGATGATAGCCTGCTTTTTTCTAAAGCAAGTCAGGAGGAATTCACATGCATGAAAACTTATCTCCATAATTATTGCTCTGCTTCAGGTCAGGAGATAAACTTTGACAAATCTGGTATTCTTTTTAGCTCTGAAATCCCTTTGCATGAGACCAACATGTTAGCTGATATTATGGGTATTAAAAATAAGGGGTTAGGTGAAAAATATTTGGGGACCCCCATTGAGTTCCAAAAATCTAAAATTGAGACTCACATGGGAATTTTGAAATCTACTGATGCTAGGATTGATTCTTGGTCTACTAAACTGCTCTCCCAGGCTGCCAAAACCTCCTTAGTTAAGCATGTAGGCCAAGCAATCCCTCTGTACCAAATGGCAGCTTTCCTTAACCCTAAGGACCTTTGTAGGAAAATTGATAATCACCTTATGAAATATTGGTGGGGTGAATCCCAAGACCCTAAAGATAGGAAATTACATCTGCTTGGTTGGGAGAAACTCTGTTCCCCTAAATCTGAAGGAGGTTTGGGTTTTAGAAAATCTGAGCTAAATAATTTGGCCATGCTTGCCAGGAATGCTTGGAAACTAGTAGAAAACCCTGATTCTTTGCTTAGTACCATGCTTAAGGCGAAATATTTTCCTCCTTCTGATTTCTTAAATGATGTTTGCCCCAAGAAGTGTTCTTGGACCTGAAGGTGTTTATGCAATATTAAAGATCTCATCAAACCTTTTGTTTCCTGGATTGTGGGGGATGTGAAATTTATAAACCCATGGTGTGACAAGTGGATCCCTGATATTGGTGTTGCTCAACCAAATCCTCTTATCCCACCTGACCCCTCTGTTAAGGTTGACTATTTTATTAATTCCCATTCTAGGAGTTGGAATGTTGCTAGACTTGAAACACACTTTGATAATGCTTCTGTTCAGAAGATTATTACTATTCCCTTAAGCCAGTTGATCACTCCTGATAGGAGGGCTTGGGAGCTTTCAAAGACGGACAGATTTAGTTCTAAGTCTGCATATTTGGGTCTCAGAGGTCTCAAACCAAGCCCTAATAGTACTCTTTGGAAGTCTATTTGGAAAATTAAGGTTGCTTACAGAATCCAGTTAACTCTCTGGAGGGCAGCTAGAAATGCCTTGAATGTTCGTGTCATGATTAATTCTAGAATGACCATAGCTGACATTGTTTGCCCTAGATGTGGTACTTCTGATGAAGATACTATGCATGCTTTTGTGTTATGTCCCTTTGCTTCCCAGGTCTGGTATGCCTCCCCTTTGAAAATTATAACTGCTACTTTTCAAAATTACTCTTTCATTGAATGGCTTCACTTCTTTCTGGTTGACAAACAGTCTAAGCTCCCTGATGATTTGCATCCCCTTCTTGCTGCTATTGTTTGGTCTTTGTGGTCTAGCAGGAATACTTTGATTCATGAGAAAAAAATCTGAAAACATGTTTTCTGTGTTAGCAAGAGCTAGGTATATGGTCTTCTCTAAGAAACCCAACCCTACCCCTGTTAGTTATGTCAATGTCACTAGTATGGATAAATGGATTCCCCCAGGGTTTGGCTGGTACAAAGGTAATACTGATGGAGATTTTGATCTTATTTCTATGCTTTCTGGTTCAGGCTTTGTAATCAGAGACTTTGTCAGAAAAGTCTCCTTTTGTGCTGCGCTGAGTATCCAAGCCAGATCTCCTGAAGAAGCTGAAGCTAAAGGTATCCATGCTCTTCTTCAAAGGGCAATACAGCTGAAGATAACCCACCTGATAGTTGAAAGTGATGCAATGGACCTGATTGACTAATTTTCTGCTGGTTGTTTTGATGGCAATCAAAGAACTGATGCTATCTTCAAAGACATTAAATTTTTTGCTTCAAGTTTACTGTCTTGTATTTTTGCTTTTACACCTAGAATTTGTAATGGAGTTGCGCACTCCTTAGCTCAATGGGGCAAACAAAACTCTAGCTCCATGTACTGGTCGAGTACTCCAACCTGGCTTTTACCGGTTGTTGAGTCCGACTGATTGCCTTTTTTCAAGGCCTTTGCTTATAAAAAAAAACTTACTGTTAACATCAAGTGAAGATTCTTCTTGCGAGGACTCAATGGCACTTTGAAAAGAAGGTTCATTTTTCTCTCGATGTCGAATACAACAATTGGCGAGACTATAATAAACAACCAAAAGCTCCTCGAAAAGATCAAGTTGTTGCAGGAGTAGATTCAGATTCAGATGATGATGATGATGATGCCAACACTAAGTGCCTCTCTATCTCAAGCGTCCAGGCCAATTAAAACCTCACTATAGCTAGGTACCAAAATTCCTAAAGCGGTACCGTTATTTAGAAATAACCCACCTACAAGTGAGATCCCTCCTCCACGCCTAGAACGTCTTTGCAACAAACAAGAAGTGGAAGAAAGCAAACGAAATCCAATAGGTGCAATCTCAATAACACAAATAATAGCACCTCTAAATTCCCAACGAGCAATGATGGAAACTTCATCTTCTCAACTAATGACTTTCTTATGGCAAACACAAGACAACAACCGTCCATATCAACATCAACAACTCAATCTTCTTAGCCAAATGGTCCGAACAACTACTCAACAAGTGAGGCGCCTAGAAGAAGAAAAAGAGGCAACGATAATGTCCTTCCATTATTCAAGGCTAAGCGAGGATTCTCAAGCAAGGTACCGAAAGAAACAAGCGGTTATTTTGCAAAGGCTAAGCGAGGATTCTCAAGAATATCACCACCAACCATCTTCTTCTCAAGGATCACAATTATATCAATCTTCACCTTCTT
>JAJJMA010175485.1:0-23105 GCA_023529015.1 Papaver nudicaule
ATCAATATACTAACTGTTATTTTTAGGATTTCCAAGAATTTTTCAGAAGAAATAGAGAAGATGGCTGATAAAGGTAAAACACAGATGGGCTATGATGAAAACAGCAGACGCGGGAGGATTCGAGAGATAATGCGATCTGAAGGCAGCATGTCTCAAAGAGAAGGAAATCCGGAGAAAGTTGTTCGGATTTTTACCCATCTTTTGGAAGAGAGAGAGAGAGAGAGAGAGAGAGAGAGAGAGAGAGAGAGAGAGAGAAGAATGAGAGCAGAAAGGGATTTGTTATATGATTGTCGCCTGATTGAGACAAGGTCATTTTTACAAAGAAATGGTGAGGAAATCCTGGCGATGATGGGGGAAAACCTAGTCTCAGACGGAGAGGAGGTTCCTGTAAAAATTGAAGTGAAAGAAGAGTTTATTGACGATGAGCAGACTGCTGCTAATTTCATTCTTGTTCTTCCGGTTGAAGATCCAGTTCTGGTTGTTGATCTGGAGTTGATGGACGGTGTTGAAGAAAATCGTGATACTGTGGCTGCCCGTGTCCGGAGTAAATCTCGTAGAAATAGGGTGTTGTAATATATATTTTTATTACTCCCTCCATTCCAATTTAGTTGAGGGTTTTGGTTTTGATACACTTGCTTTACACTTGCTACAAACTGGTATTTTTTCACAAATTTTTTAATAAAATCAATGCATTTGAGTTTGGAAATGTAACATAGAAGATATAATGCTTGGGTGTTGTTAAACAAATTGTGAAAAAATACCAATTTTAGCAAGTGTAAAGCAAGTGTATCAAAACCAAAACCCTCAAGTAAATTGGAACGGAGGTAGTATTATTAATCAGAATCAGAATCAACAGGATTACAAGAGTTAGATGGAAACCTGGCAACAAGCTGGGCTCCAATCCTTTTTTTTTTTTTTTAATTTGAATGCTTATCCGTCTATGTTGTTGTTAGTGACTCATGCGTACTTAGTGACCTCGTCTGCGACGATCTTTGTGATATTCTTAACTTGCAACTTTTCTCTACCTAGGGTATTTTGCAGGTAATGACCTGGGTTTGTACGTCGTGAGGGATGTCCTTCTTGTTATCCTTCGTGTACCCTCACTAATTTGGTTTCAGTTTTAGTCTCCATGGACCTCCATTTCTCCATAGAGTGTAGGGAATTTTAGATTGGCGATAGTGAAACTTCTCCTCCTAGTTCTTGAATCCATTTCTCCCCTAGTATTGCGTGGTAGGGGGATGGTGCTTCGATGATATAGAATTTTGCAAGAGTTTTTACCGGACCTACGTCCACTTGTAGCGTAATTTCTCCCCTTGGAGATATAATCGCTCCATAAGCATCATAGATGTTAGTTGTTGAAAAGCTCATGTGTTCATCTTTGAACCCCATTTGCAAGAATTGGTTGTAGAATAAATGTTGTGTATGTTTCCTTCGTTAATTAGTACCTTCGTCGTATTCTGCCCATGAATGGGTATCGTTATGGTCAGGGGTTCATTGGGCGTTGGTGTTCCCTGGTTTGGTGACTTCGTCTTCGCCTATTTGTCTGCATAAGTAGACTTCACTCTTGTTGGTCTTTTGAAAGTTATCTCCACCGCTTCTTGGTTCTTCACTGGGCTTTTGGGTTGTCATTGTGTACTGACCGAATTATCCTTGACCAATATACCTTTCAATTGTATTCCAAAGATGTTTGCAATTATCAGTGGTGTGCCCTCGTGTTTTATGGTACTCATAGTAATCCTTGTGACCGATTGTCTCTTTCCTTTGCTTTCCCTGGTTGTCGGGTAGTTGAAATCTTTCTTGTTTCCTTCTCTTCTTAGTATATATTTTTGGTGTTTTTTTTTTCTCGTCGTTGTCCGATAAGATTGTTCTTTGCTTGAGTCTCTTCTCTAATTGATGGCTTTTTGCGGTACGCTTTTTAATCTTGGGTGTATATCCTTTGCTGCTCGTTGCTTGTGAGGCTTCGCTTTCTTCTTCTTATACGGGGTTCTTCTTCTGGGCTACCCGTAGTTCTCCTTCCTGGGTATGCATATTTGTCATTAATTTTATTGTCAGCATCGAGGTCTGGTCCAAGTCATATCTGTAACATTGTACTTCCAAGCTTCTGATCCTTCGTTCCCCTTCCTGAGCCTCCTTCAGATGACTCCGTATGGCCTCGTCTCCTTTTATTTTTTGTGAGCTTCGATCTTCCCGGTTCAGGGTGTTTAAAATGTCGTCGTGCTGTTTCTGTTTTAGGAATAAGGCTGACAGCTGATCCATGATTGTCTCGTTTATGCTTTTCCCTTGTATCCGTTCGTCTTCGCTGACTGGTTTTGGTTTTGCGTTGTCTTCTTCTTGGGGTGGCCTGTGGTTGGTACATCATTGTCTTCTTTGGTTCATCGGCGCATCGTAGATGCTTTGAATCATGTCCTCGGGTTGTTCGTCACTGGCGTAATTCATAGTTGATGTTCTATCCATGTCTTTGGCTTTAACTTCTTTGCTTCGTAATTGGGTTGTGCTATCGGGATAGCCTCTTGTAGTCTCCCAAGTTCCTGCTTACTTGAACCTTTGTCTTTGGTAAGTTAAGTCTAGTGTGCAGTTCATGCGTTTTATATTCTTGCTTTTTAGAATTCTCTTTTATGATAGCCTTTATACTTTTTTTTTGTTCTCTTTTTGTATCACATCTATGCTCTTTAGTATCTCAGATCTACACCTCCACTCCACTGACCCTCAAAGTCTAAAGGTTTTACTACCCTTGACCACTTGGGTTTATTTTATATATAAGACAGTATCTGCCTTTTCTTTTCTTTCAGTTTTTATATTGTTTTTCCTGCAGGCTTCTTGCTCCAGTTTTTACTACAAGTGAAGCGCCTAACATTTTGTTCCAGAGCTATCAGGGGCCTTTCTTTCACCTTTCTGCTTGATTTTATATACATTATTAAGTTCTTTTTTTATTTATGTTATTAAGATGGACGGGCCAGAACAATCCTAGGTGGAAGTGGGATCTAGTCCAACGTGGCTCAACATTCCGCATAAATGTATCATGGCAGACGAGGACAAGCCTTGCGTGTTAAGATTAAGTGAACGCGTAGGTTCAATGGACGTTCCGAATCACGCAAAAAGATATACCATTAAAGTACAATGCATGATTCATCGAGTAATAGCAAAATGTTGAATATCCTGAATTCTCGATTCCAATATAGATGATCACTTTATTGATATCCAAGAATTCAAATCAAAACATCAAATAATAAATCAAATGAATATTTGATCGAGTAGTATATCCATACGAAAATCTAATCACGTACAGTATTGATCAGAAATCATGTGTCTACTAACTAGAGCGACGAACCATATTTCTGATTATGACTCAAACCAACTTAGTTGTACATTGAAGATGAACGGATTCAAACTTCAAACCGAGAAATCAAATCATTAATTCGTTGAAGCACAAATCAAAATGATAGAGTTTGAACTTCCAAAATACGCATTCTGAGATAACCATTTTTAGGTTTCGAAATCTACATATTGTTTGGCAGAAACCAAATTAAGGTTTCAGAACCTAAAGTTCATATATGACCAGAACCGAATTAAGGTTCCCAAATCAAGTTTCCACATAGCGAAACCAAAGTTAGGTTTCGAACTTTAGATTATGTTTTAACAAAACCTTGGTTCGGGTTTCGAAACAAGAAACACACATTAGTCTCGTCACAAATGTTTGGTGTCGAACTTGAGAGTCCATGTGGTCAAGAGACGTTTCAGCATCACACCTTTTTGTCCTTGACGCACAGGTTATATTTTCCGGTTCACATAAACCTTTAGGAAACCCCAGGGTCTTTTCGACCTTTTAGAACTCACATGGTCAAGACACATTGGTCTCGGTTCTCAAGTCACCGTTAGCCAGCAAACATCGTTTTAAACTCATGTTCTCTCATTGGTCACATTTTATTTAGACCGAATAGCTCATGGATGCGAAAACAAGATTATGGTTTCGAAATCAAAGTTTAGTTTTACCAAAACCTACATTGAGGTTTCGAACTCTGAAAATCCATAAGATGAGATAATCAAGAATATGGTTTCGAAATCTAAAATTATGATATGGCGTACAAGATGTTCAAATATCAAGAATCAAATAAATGATTCAGAACTTCAGTAATCAGAGCCAAACCATGTCGGAAAAACCTTATATTACTTAGAGACGGAGAAGAAAAAGAAGCTCTAAGCAATATGAAACGTCATAACTTCAACAATAAATCGCAAGCTATAAAGCGGAGTTATATCTTAAGACACACTGATCACAAGTGATCAAGTCATAACGTAAAGCTTCAACAATGAGTTATGTTGTTTGTCTTTTGTAGCACAAGTGTAAAAGATAATGGAATCGTGTTATTTAGATTCACTAACCTCTTGAATGATGAAGTCGGATGTCTTCGTTTGATCTTCAGTCTTCTTCAACTCTTCAAATAGTGATTCTAAATCCTACCAAAATCTTCCACAACCTAAAGCTAACTCAATGATGACCTTACCTAATGTGTGTTGTTTAGCGGTCGAGTTTTGATCACTAAAGTTGACAACTAAGCTTGACATACCAACACTTAGTGAGGTTGACCGAGCCATGCTCTAATAATCTCCCCCTTTGTCAATTTTAGTGACAAAAACTCTTTATATAGATGAACGAGAAATTGAAAACCTAAGTTCTACGCTTTGAGTTCTTATACATCACTAGTGGAAATGGACCTATTTTCGACCCTTAGCAACGACCCCTACTAGTAGTTGCAAGTCATAGTGCTCCAAATGGGGGTCGTAACACAGAAAAAAAAAAAAATTTACACAAAAAATCAACAACCCCAAATTAGAGTTGAATCCTTGAAATGTGAATTTACGTATTAGCCCTTTAGGATACAACCCGCACTGCAACCCATCCATATAGTTTTAGTTATGTTTCCACCCACATGTATCTAACCCTAACCTATAACTCCCCCCCCCCCCCCTATATCTTTCTCTTCCACCTTCATCGAGCAACACAGCATCAAAGCACCATTATTTCTTTTTTCTTCTTTATTACTTCTCCTTCACAAAAAGAAGCTCAGTTCTTCCAGATCCAAAACCTCCATCTCAAAATCTAACATATGTATCAGAAAATTCGAAACCAAACCCTAGGTCGAGTTGTTTTGCTTCTGAAATTTGTATCAAACCCTCATCATATATTCGATTTAGCTGAGGACTCCAAGAATGAGATCGATATCATCAAGTATAAACCCTATTTGTGTTACTTATTTTTCCATGTTTGCTTGATTTTTTACATTATTTTGTGAATAAATTTCTGTAAAATTATGTAATGTTAACTGTATTTGAGAAATTTGAAGACATGGGTTTGCTTTTGATTCCAATTTTATGAACATATGAGGGTTTGGGTTCAAATTCAACGTGTGATGTGCAGATTGTTGATTCAATCGTATTTCTATTTCGGGTTGATTTCACTGGTGAGGTGAGCTTCTTGAGCGTCAGGTAAATTCATGTTTTCTGTGTTATCTTGCTCTGAATACATCGGTTTCCTGGCATGTCTTTTTGACCTAAATCTTACTTTGATGGCCCTGCAGCAAAAACTTGCACAGATGCTTTCACATCTGACCAAAATAGTTGAGGAGTTTAGTGTTGCAGTCTACATGACCAGCCAAGCGGTAATTAAAACAACACAACACTTGCCCAAGTTAACTTCACCCATCTTTATATACTCATACTGACTCTTATTGAATTGCAGATCCATATCCAAGAAAGGTTCGTTTCAACAGATAATTTCAACCAGACACAGAGACATTCTTTAATTTTGAAAAACATGAAACTGCCTTTTCTAAATGGACATGAGCAATGACAAGAGCTGCCAAGGTATATATTCTTTACAAACAACTAGAACCCACAATGGGTTTGGGACTCACTTGATAGTTGTAAAGACATGAGGAAAGTAAAATTTGGATTATTCTTTGCGTCTAGAATTTGTTAGGGATTTTGATTTGTTTGTGCTTGTCAATGCAACTTTTATGCCAAGAATCAAAACTGAAAAAGGAGGGGTACCGAAATACTACCAACTTTTCGTTTTGGCTCGTGAGTCTTATGGTTTAAGTCTGGACGATCTCAAAAATCAATATCCAAACTTATAACTGGAGTTGTTAAACCTCGACAAAGAGTACTTTGGAGTCAACTCTACAGTTAGGCAATAACGTACTACTTGGTGCTTTAATTATACAATCAGAGATATAATGCGAAAAGTAAAAGCACACAAGACACCAGAGATTTTTTTAACGAGGAAACTGCCTTGCAGAAAAACCTCGGGACCTCGTCCAGTTTGAACACCGCCCAGTACAAACTGACTACAAACACTAGCCTACTATAAGACTTCGGTCTGGGATGTAGCAGAGACCAACTCAAGCCCTCCAAGCGAATTGGCTACTGTCGCCTTCCTTACGTCTCTAGACCCCCCACAGATCGTCACGCACTTGATTCCCCAGCTGACGTCCTTTACAGGCCTAGGAGTTGCTTTGACCGCTGTCAAAGGCTTGTGTCAGCAATACTGGTTTTTCAACCTAATTGTTGACGTATGGTGTAACTGTCCTCTATTAGTTTACCACACACAAGATGACTTCCTTCGGATTGTTAAATCCAGGTCATACAGAAATCTACTTCACAAATCGGGGCTGACACGCAAACCAAGTAAGCAATGCCCAATTCATATCTACCTCAGTTATACACGAAGAATCACTTAAGAAACTTGTATAACTGGAGCTAACTAGGTCTTACAACACCGAGTGCAGCCGTGCGTTGCTACCTTTCCAACCTTGTTGAGTAACGTATCAGTTTTTGAATAGCCGTATATCAGAAGAGACGGACTTTAGAATAGACAAGAACGTGATCAGGTTACCAAGGTTACAGGTTAATCCGATTTCAACCAAAGATGGTTTCAATCTCCTACCTGTGTTTCCCAACTCTCAAGAGAATTCTTTATAGTCGTAGGGAGTTCCCAGAGGAGCTGCAACCTATAGAGGATGACTATACCACAACAAGCATTCACCAAAGTGAAAAGAGTTTACGCTACCTTCCCTAAGGACCTTCACGTATGCTTGATGCTTGCGGTATTTGCCCATAGACACCTCTATTTATAGCACTCAATAAGATAGGTTGCTTTGGAATAAAGCAATCAATTACTTGTCCCACAAGTTAGGGAAACTTGGAAATCAAGTAAAAAGATTAATCTCAATTGGAATTCTTTTTACATTATCTGCCAAGTGTTTTGTTAGCTCAAAAACACTTCAAGATAGAAATCCAACAGACCCGAGATAATCTTATCTTATTGACTCATTGAGGATCGTTAGATGGAACACAAAAGATATTATGTTTTACACAAGTCCATCTAAGAGATAAAGGAGTTTGGAATTTGACTCAGAGTGAAATTCTAAAAGAATCTTCACTAAATCCGACACCAGCAAGATGACTACCGTCAGGTTCACGTACTAGTACGCGAAATAAATAGCCATCTCGAACTCAAGAGAATTTCCGAGTTTCTGGTACGCAAACCGGTTCGTGAACCGTGCGCTTGTCAGATTTCGTCAAATCTGGATTCCGCTGGAAGTACTGGGCTGAGCCAGAACTTAGACGTGTGTACGTCCTCAGCTGTGATCCATGGACTCTTTGCTCAAGAGTACTCCTTTAGATTCATCCATATCCAACTAACAGTTTGCAAGCAAACCATTGCAATTGACACATGGCACCGAATCTATCTCATTCATTCTTGTACTCACAGTATTTGTGGGAACAAACACTGGTCATGACACAAGGCCACGTTACACAAGAATACGATCTCAATCGCTATTATCACTACTAAAGTAGTCGACTATATTTCGAAAGAATAGATAAAGTAGAATAGAAGAATATCCATAAAGTCATAACTCCTACTAACCTTTTGTCGATATAGAATAATTGATGTCTTCTTTGTCTTCACAGTCTTCGTCTTCAAGGTCTCTACTACTTTGTCTATATCCCAATTCCGAAATCTAAACTCTAGTAGGCTAAATCAAGAATTGAGTTTTGACACCTAAAACTGACAACTAGCTTGACATACCAACGCTAGTGGGTTTGACCGGACAATGCCCTAACAAAAACTGGCTAATCTGATCAGTCTTTGTGATTTCAGTAATGCGAAGGATCTTACTAAGGTAAAATTGATTACTGAATTCAGTTAAAGTTACATATATTTTGTAGTTTAAGAATCTTTAATAGCTGGTATTCATTTCGTTGACTTGTCAATTAGGTTGATGTTGCTGAATTTACATACCGAGTGATGCCATCCGTATTGTCTATTTCATATATTGTCAACAAATGCTTTAGGGAATTTATTTTGAATGACAATGAGATTTGATTATACTAGTGAGTGGTAATAACATTGATGCTGATTATGTATGTTTTCGCTCCTACGCCTTTTGAATTTAGGTTGTGAATGCCAACATGCCATGTAATTAAAGGGCATGTTCCCAAGTCCATAGCAGAAGCATGTAATTCATGTATGTATCTGATTTAAACAACATCCAAGCTATAATTGAAGGTTTCGGATTCTGTGAGGCTGGAGTATAGCCTGACTTGCGCTATGTGTTTGGTAACGTTTTTCTTTAGTTTTTATTCACGATGGGATATGGCTAACTAATCAGATAGCATGAAGCTTTTGATTTTTAAGTTGCACTTCATTATAACGTTGGTTTTATCATTTATGGATTAAGTAAAATAAGACTTCAGTTTTAGATTGGACATTTACATGGTGTCCCATGGGTCAGATATTATGGAACTTACAAAGACTTGAACATCAATATAATCTGGCCAGTAGACACTGGACATGAGCTTTCATGTTATGACACATTACATGTTTCCCTGTATACTTATTACATCAAGCCATGATATGTGCATGTTCTGATTCTTGGACATTTACATTTTTTTTCTTTCTTTTGTTTAATCACTTTTTTGGACCAAGTATGTTACTTATGAAGTCCTTTTCTTTTTAGGGGTTGATTGTGTAGGTAGGGTTTCTGCATCTCTGGTAATATATGTTTTTATACAAGCACTTCGACCAGATCTTATCATAAATGCAGGAACTACGGTGGCTTTAAGGTATTATTGTTTCAATTGACATGTTTTACTACATGTATAGATGCTGGTTATTTCATAGTAAACCGTGCTCGATTACTGCAAACAAAGGTTTTGGAATTGAATAAAAGAGCAAGATTTTCTTCATCCATTGGTATTTTTAGTGGTCTTATAGGAAGACTGATTAAATGTTAGAACTGTGGTTAACTTTTCTCTTGTGTATTGTGTTTCGAAGGTCTGCTGATACCCATCTTTAATTATTTGTATCATTAATGCGTACTCACCTCCAATGCAGCTTGGAGTTGAAACTGTCCTAGTTCTTGTCTCTTACTTGTTTCTCTCAAAACATGCAAAGGGTGTGGAGAAATATCTCTTTTCTCTTTAATGCAGTTCGTGCGTAGTAGAGGCTCTTTACAATATGAATGGGGCATATCTAAAATCGTCTGCACGAAGGATGATATGCTGGCTCTGTGTCAAGCAACTGAGGTATATATTCCCTACATGTCTGAATCTGATCTAAATTTGTGCTTCATTGTGAAACTGAAAGGGCCTGGCTATTATCCTAATTTTTGTTTTTATATCCTGAATCTGAATGTAAGTTGTGCAGTCATAATCAACTGAGTTATGCAGTCATAATCCTAATTTTTGTTTTTATTTCTGTTGATGGTGTATGTGGTTGGTCGTGACCTTTAATGTATATATTCTCTTTTGTTGCAGATCTTTAATGCAGTATATCTTAAAGTTAACAAAGCCACATTGTAATGTTGTGTAGGCCATATAAGTATGTTTTGCGACTTGTGTATGCTTAGTTTTCCTAAAGGTCCCTTTTGGCTTTTGAACCTTTATTGTTGATTTTGAACATGAGTATTGAATTCATATTTTGCTACAATATATAGGAAACGCTTTAACGAGGTTTATCTTTCCATTTTGTAGATTCAGTTTGGAACAAAGATGAAATGGTAGTTGAAGAGGAAGCTATATTCCAGTTCCTGCCTCCAATCTATTTGATGGTCCTCCATATCTACCTGCAGGAAAGTGTGGGAGTGTTCATCATCAATCAGTTAAAATTTTGTACAGTTGAAAGTTTCATTTTGCTGGTTAAGTTTCACTTGTATGTGTACTCCAAAACCTATGGGCTATGACTGAATCACTTGTTTGAACTTAAGTGACTTGTATGAACTTACAAAAAGTCACTTAAATGTTGATTGAATTCAGTTTTAAATTTGTAATCAATAGTCATTTTATTTTGGGCTGAAGCAGATTTTTGTTTCAGCCAAATCTGAATCTGATTCTGATTCAGGTTGAAACAAATTTGTGGAATCAGATTTGTTTCAGCTCTGACTAGGCAAATCTGATTCTATTTTTTTTAAATTTTAATACCCAGGTAAACGACCGTTTGAGACAGCCTCTGCCATTAATTGTATAAATACCCTCATGGGGGTCGTTCAACAACGACACGTTACCAGGGGTCGTTCAAAAATAATGCGCTTTATTTACGACCCTTACCATGACCCTAAATAGGCGTCGTTTTAGGTCATTAAACAACATGCCCTGACGGTCGTTTAAGGGGCGATTTCCACTAGTGCATAGCTTGACAGCACACCAATAGTACCTGCAAAATATGTCAGTCTGCAAACAAGATATGTACTACTGAAAAAATCAAATGATAACCAATACACTTACTCCCCCTGAATGTAAGTTCGGAGGTCTATCAAGTCCGACGTATTGTTATCAACTGCAACACAACGCGAAAGTCTACAATGCTAGCAACCATTAATAACATCTAGTGTTACTCCCCCTTAGTTAATGCTCTGATTCATTTTTCAATATACGTGCAACATTTTTCTCCCCATATGACACTGCTTACTTGGTTTGTAGTATCTCAACTGCTAACTAATTGGTTGTTATGACCATAAATGACCGTAACCTTAGTTGCAAACATTATATAGAAGAACAACCCTAAAACCCATCCCTTTGAAGGATGCAGAGAAGGAGAAGAAAATAAAATCACTAGTGCAGATGTGATGCGAAACCCAAGTCTAAAAACTTAAAGACAAAAGAAGGATATCATACGGGTTGACTCAGGCGCATTATTTGACGACTCAAACTAATGCGATGCGCCAAAGACGCCCAAATCACTCGAATAAGGTGCCAACGCATTTGGTTGAGTCGATAGGATGATGCGATGCACTCACCCAGCGTCTCGTGGGCCTGGGGCGCTTTTCACATAGCACCCAGCTAGTGGAGATCGAGGAATAGGGCGGGCACACACTTAAAAACAACCAAGTTCCTTTTTGTTATAAAGGTTTAACTGTTTGTTCTAGGGTTTAGGTTTAATTAACACTGGGTGGCGTTTGCTGATGGCTTCTGCCACGGATAGTTCCAAATGGTTTCGAGTTACAATCGCCATTGCAGTTGCTCTAGTTTCTGCAACTACAGCTACTTCAGGTATGATATCACTCTCCTCTCTACCATCACTGGTGCTTGGCGGCCAATATCTTTCAAAAACTCTAAAAAAAAGTTTTTTTTTTTTTTTTTTTTTGTTTTTATTGCAGTTTATGTATATAAGAAGAAATCAAGAAACTGGATGTTGAAAATTAGGGAGCTTGAAAGTTCTCTTGAGCATTCTAATAAGAAATGTGCCGCAGAAAGGAAAGGTAGAATAAGGGCTCAACAGGTATATCTTTTTCGGGCTTTATGCTCCCTAATTACCTTTCAAATTGTAAAAATTCCATGTTTGGTAATAACATTGAAGCGGAAATGGTAATATAAAGCATTTTTTTTTTTTATCAGGAATAAGATTCCCTTGAGTTGGGAGGCATTTCCCCAATAAATAGCAACATATAGTAGGAGACAAATTACAATTTTTTTTTAATAGGTGTGATTGAAGAGGGTTCAGAGTTTAGGTAAGACACCCGCAGTCATTGGGTCAAGATGATTACTGCTATCTGAGATGTGGTAACTTGAAAGTCAACAACAATGATTAGGAGATGGTGGATTTGGCCATTTTGAGGACATGGCAAGTCTTGCTATCCCAGATGAATCGCGTCTTGTGCTAGGAAGAGAAGTATGTTTAAGGAAGAGAACCTATTTTAACTGAAATCCAAAAATAAATAGAAAAACATAATATATGACGTATGCGATAGTTTTTCTTGTTTTGTTCTGTTTTGTTGCGACGACAGTATAACCATGCACATAATTTCACATTTCCAGCTTCTTGATGAAATTTGTTAACACCAAGGGAATAGTGTGCCGGTGATTTTGCTAACAAGAGTATCTTGTTTTCATGCTCTTTTCTTCTTATTAAGTAATCTGCGACAAAAATTGTGTTATCACTTAATAGAATCAATTGAGTTTCTGGTGCTCTGAGTCTAGTGGGTTTCTCGTTCTTTTTGTGTCCTTTGTTCTATCCATATGTGTTGACCTAGCTAGAAGTTGTTTTATCTTTTTGAGGCTGGTTAATGATGCGTGTATTTGATTGTCCTAGACTATTCAAAAAGCACTGTCACAAGGGAAGGCTGAAAACCCGAAGGCAAATTCATACCCCATGACACCTATTGCTACTGTACAATCCTGCTTTTCGACAAGGTACATAGGAACTTGCGTGATTTCTACTCTTTTTTTTTTCTCTCTTATTCTTGCAACACTTGTTTACTATGTCAGCTTATAAAACCTGAGTTCTTTCTCTGCCACAAGCACATGTTAAAAGATTCACAAAGAACCGTGGCTTCTCATTTTTGCGCAGAAACGGGACGCCGAGGCAACCTTTGCTAGTTCCTCTGTCCAGGGCATGCTTGGTGTTTGATACAAGCCAGGTTCCTCCAGCAGCACTCGATGGTCTTGCAGAATATTCACATTGCTGGGTTCTTTATGTTTTCCATTTAAACACAAACGCCGATAAAGTATGGGGTGAACCAGCAAATTTTACCTTTAAAGCAAAGGTATGTCGTGGACTATTTTCGCATTTGCTTTAGGTAGTCTCTTAGCGTGCTGCTTATGTTTAATACGTTTATGAAAGGGTCTGGAAGTGTTTAAAATGGATAGGTGAGAGTACCAAAACTGATGGGTGGGAAAATGGGCGTCTTTGCAACTAGATCTCCACATCGACCATGCCCTATTGGACTTACAGTTGCAAAGGTAAGTTTTCCCCGGGTTAAATTTTTTTCTTGTACATGCCAACAAAAGAAGTATGTATTTTTAATTCTGATCTGCCGCGAGCTCAGAAAAGTAGAACAAAACTTTGTCATTTCATGTCAATCTACGCTCTGCAATTCTCAGGTGGAAGCAAGGCAAGGTCACATGCTACTTCTTTCTGGTGTTGATCTGGTTGATGGAACGGTAACAACTATTTCCCCTTTTTCTTCTTCAGTCCAGAACCACGGAACTCCAGAAGTCGACGTGTTCTTTGGATTATTTTTTCGTTCAGTTACTTTTAATTTTTTTGTACTGATCTTGGGAACTATAATCATCAACAGCCTGTGCTTGATATAAAACCTTATCTACCATATTGTGAAAGCATCCCAGATGCATTAATGCCAAAGTGGGTAAAGGTATTTCCTCTTTGAAACTTTGGTATATTATAGGTGACTGCTGTTAATTTTTTGCCTCTATTGTTGTGTGTTTTGTCCAAAACTACAGTGTTTATTAAAGCACATGGCAATTTAAGAGTGTATATTCCAGTATTTTAGTATAGTATGACATGTTTTGTTGCCCAGGCATGATGGTGCTATTTAATAACCAGGGCGCTAACTGAACCTCATTAGGATAAATGTTCAAATAAGAAACCAATAGCATCGTCTTTTAGTTTTAATGTAGTTTTAGTCCTAGTAGGATGATCTCGGTCACCTATAAGTTTCCACTTGAAACTTCCTGATACGGTCTTTTTCTTTTTGAACAACTTAAGAGAAAGTGTAAAAAGGAAAAATAAATTTGCCGGTTATGTTCCTAGTGCGAGAGAGGATGCAACTCAAATAAGAAGCCTTACACATACTTCGTCTTTTTGCAAGTCATGCTAGGTATTGGGTATTGCTTATAAGATGTTCCCTTGCACTAGATGTAAGAAAAATGGCAATTTTAGCTTTAACGTGTGACTGTGGAACCTTTATCTTTTGAAACATCCATCTTCTTTTACTGCAGATCATGTGGAATTATTCTGCAACATTACATCTCTCTAATTCATATTTCTGAATTCAATGTGAATATGCAGGAAGACAATAAGATAGTCGTAGCATCTGTTCAGTTCTCAGATGAGTTCTTGCCCTCACTCACCAGTTGCTGGGTGACAGCTGTAAGTCTCTCAATTATAATAACTGCTGCTATCCTTTTTTAAAAATTAGTTTTATATGGCCCATAATAATTATAATAAGTCGATTGCTTGAAATCTGCAAAGGTTATGTCATGATGATTGAAAGTAAAGGCCCAGAATGTTCTTCTTTTCAGAACTTAAAGTGTCTGAAGAATTTGACTCATTGGTAGATAAGGTTTCAGGAGAACCGGGAGGATTTCTAGTTGCGTAGAAACATCGATATTTGATATTTGAATTTGGTTTGGTTTCAGGAGAAAAAGTCGCTTTACGCATCACCCGAGGAGTTCCAAAGGTTGGTCAAACAGGTACTTTCATTCGATATAAGGTCAGTATCCCAACGACGAAGACCTCATAAGAGTAACGAAGTTTCAAAAACAGTAAACAATATAAATGAGATCACTTCAGACTTGGAAGATGAAATGGATGAAGAAATCTCTGGTAGTGATGTTACTTATCACTTGACCTTGGAAGGATTAGAAATCTCTTACAAAATTGACACTGATGGTAACGTGCTTGTTGAAAAGGCTGCGCTTTCCTCCTACATTAAAAGCAGTAATCAAAACCGTTCCGGTTACATGGTATGGAAGGATACACTAGGTTAGGTTAATTTTTTTAAGACATTGTTGGTGGTTTCTATTTGGTCAGGGGAAATTTTGCAAGTGTTGTTTGTCTCTTTGTAGTATTGTTATATCTATTCTTAGCATATATGCTTAAAAGTCTTTCGTTAACAATTATAGTAACTCAGTAGCATCATTCAATGCGTTAAAATCTTTCATCAAGGATATTGAGAGTACATGTATTAGCATTGCTTGCAGGAGACAGCTTAATAGCGTGTGATAAATAAACGGCCACCACCTAAGGATCTTGAAAAGAGCTTGACATTTATGCTGCTTTTGATGACCAAAGGTAGCAATTGTGCAGGAATTATGCGATGAACTGCTGATCTTGTAACAAAGCAACTGATTTACTGGCCAAGCCTGCTAAGGATAATCCAGTGGCTCAAGTTTGGTGTTCTACACTACCTTCCTTCAGTTATTTCCTCGATCCCTTGTGAGGAAAAACTCTCTGTGTACTTGATGCTATTTCTTTTGCAATTCAAATCTCGCAATCAAATGGGCTAATCAGCTTGTCAACAACGTAAGATACATAGAAGGGAGCCGCAATGGGATCATCAAAGCTGTCAATGGGGAGAAGAGCCACAAAGACCGGGAGGTTCATTCTTCAATGGCTTTGTTCCTAGTTGCATTACGCTTTAACTATGGATAGGTTGATGGCCCTGAGACCGAGACTTGTAGCTATGCATCAACCTCCAATCCATACACCTTACATCACGCTGTAAACTTTTTCCTGCCAATTTAAGGACATTTTTTCAAAATTAAAAGGGAAAGGAATTCTTCAAAGTTTCAAACCATTTCAAATTTTCAATCTTGAAGCCAAAACAAACAAAAGAAGATTTAAAAGTTTAAAAAAGAAAAAAGAACTTAACTAGCTCTCAGTTTATCTTCTGTCTGTTGTGTCGGCCTCCGCCCTACCAACTTGTGTCTCTACGTGCATAAATAAGATGTTGCGTACGCATATGCACAACTTTCTTTTTCTATATAGCAACTTGTCAAGAATTCAAAATTATTAAAAAGTACCAACATGTCCAAATATTTGAGCATAAAAATAAAATTTGAATCAGAAGAAAATGGTCCTAAAATATTCATTTTTCTTTTTGGTTTGTTGTCTTATAGTATTCACATTACCTCTGCAAGTTGCCATATAAAGAACATCATCATCATCTTTTTTCATGGACATTTCCTATCTACTTCCAAGATAAAAACACATTATATATACAAATTAAGAAGAAAAATGCTATAAAGCTCCTACTACAACACACTGTTTCTTACAATGATACTGATCAGCTGCTGCTGCAGCAGAAGATGACAATGACTTATCTACTTGCATAATATCATTTTCTCTCCTCCTTTTACAGCTATTGTTACTTCCATTCATAACAACACCAACAGGCATTTTAAAATTAATGTTAACCCCAAATAACCTAACCACTTGTTGACCAGATTGTACTACTGCAGCAGGGTTAACACCTAATGCAATTTCTGGAGCTAAACCCATCACCGGAGTAATGTTATTATTAATCCTAGGTTTCCAGTCGATGTAAAGCTGTTGGTCTTGCCCGGTTGATCGCTGAAAACTAACAACATACCCAGCTTTCAAATTCTTCTCCTTGACAAACCGACTCCAACCTTTAGTAAGAACATAACTCTGACTACTATTCCAATACGAGTATCTAAACCTCCAGACTTTCCCTTCGTTATCTTCGAAATTCAGCAACACGCCTTTGGAAATGGTTCCGATTTGCAAAGGGAAGTATTTCTCAGCATGTTGTTTAGGTATCACCAGACGGTTCAGCTTACCAACATCACTGGGTGTTACTGCCTTTTCGAACAAATGACTGCGAGATTTCATTGATAGCACCGGGTCTCCTGAATATCTTCCTCCGCCGGCAGCTGCATTTTTCGAAACACTGCAAGTATTTGCGCTGTAGTTACGTTTACTATGCTCTAATTCATCGCTGTACGTATGTTTACGCAACATATCAACGATCTCGGATTTCGACCTAGAATTCAAGAAGACGGATTCCATGTCGTCCTCTTCCACAACAACATTGATTTTGAAATTTGTGACTGCATCTCGACCGCGGAACCTCTGCACCGCGATATCATAAGCTCTAGCAGCTTCTTCTTCTTCGTTGAATGTACCTAACCATACCCTTTGATGTTTCTCGTATATCTGAGCACCCCATCTACCATTTGGCTGTGGGACTACTCCTTTGTATTGAGATGAAGGGAGTTTACGGGATTCTGCTTCAGCCCCACCGATTTCAGAATCTACCACACCACTTGTTCCACTACCCATTCGGCATAGTTTAAAATTCTTCTTCTCTGATGATGTTGAATCGAGGTTTGTGGGTTTGGGAGATAAGGTAACTGAATCGGTAGTACTTGTTGCCTCATCTATGCAACAACTATTATCCATATCTCTTCTGTTGATTGGTATGTAATTTGGGAAGAAAATATTAATTGCACGGAAGATGTTTGTGTGTATGTCTGAGTGAGATAGAAAAATGAATCTGAAGAGGTTGGAAGGATGAAGATTTGTATAAATAGGGAGGAAGCTATACACTAAGTGAGCAACCAACAATATTAAAATGAGATATGGGTTTGGTGTTGGTATAGGTGTGGGTCAACTGGAGAGAAAGAGAGGATGGTGGGAAGGAAGATTCATGGCTGAATGAATGGGAGATGTGTGGGGTTGGGGTCTGTATTATGATGATTTTAGTAGTAGTAAGATTAGATTAGTACTCCTACGCTGCTGCTGGCTGGGGGTTATGTTATTGTTATCTGGTGTGGGGTCCACACACACACAACAAAAGAGCAAAGCAAGTTGATAGAAGAAGAGAGATTCATTCACATGAGTATTGTAGACTTTTTCATTCGTTGGGGAAAGAGAGAGAGAGAGGATTTAAGTTCATCCCCCTGAATTTTGCTGCTTGGGCAGTCCATCATCATCAGCATGGTCCTTCCTTCCTATTCCTCTATCTCCATCCATCCCTCACCTCCTCCTCTTCTGGTTGCCTGCCTTTCTTTGGGGCATGAGACACTTTTTTTTTTTTTTTTGGAAGCTTTTCTAGTTCCGGATGAATTGTCTGAAAATACAGATTCATTTATTTGCCAGCCATCAAAAATACTCTAGGCCGTCTATAATTGCCATAATGGAGTATTAATTAGGATTATTATAGGGTGGTTTGTTTGTGGGTGGCGGATTACCACGTGGTTTTTTAATGAATAAATAAGTGTAATCCGTACACTAGACACACTCTCTCTCTCTTGGAAATGGCAACATAATAAAAGAAAATATGATCTTCCTTGTTGTTATTCTTAAAGGACAACTTGTGGGTACCTTTGTACATTTGTGTTTACAATAAAAGCCTATCATCCAAAGAGGTGAAGTTATTTTTTTTTAAGGGCCAGCTTTGTGTTGGTTGGATAATTATCCTCACTCATTGGGGCATAGAAAAAAGAATGGGGGCATAATTCGGTTATTCGACGAGCCACTTGGACGTGTTAAGGGGTGGCTAAATGGGTAGGCGAAAAACCTGTTGTACCCTTTCCCAAACATGTAAAATGTCTGTACTACCCTTGAGAGATTATATTACCCTAAAACTACCGAATGAGAACTCAAAATTTTCATTCTCCTCCTCCCCTTCCTCACCTCTTCTCCTCCCCTTCCCCTCCTCCACTACCCAATTCCGCATCTATCTTCTCTTTCACCACCATTCTCATCCCATACTCCCAATTACATTCGGTTGCTTCTTCATTATTTGATTTCATCGTCGATTATTCGTCGTTAAGCGTCGATTCGATAACGATTCATCGTCGATATAATGGCTCCGAAAAAGAATAAAGGAAAGGAGACAGCACCCCCTCCTTCACCTAGTCCAAATACTTCTTCTTCTTCTTCTTCTACTCCCCCTTCAATTCGACGAGAATTTGGCGAAGAAGACGACGGACATTCAACCCCCGACGAAGTAAATTGGTTCGAAGGAGATGAGAGAGAGCACGCTGTGTTGAAAGAAGTGGTTCCACCAGAATTAGTTCCACAAATGGTTTCAGTGAGGTAATTCTCAAGCTTATGTATGAATTTAGCAATTAGGGTTTCCATTTTTCGCCCAGAAAAACTAGGGTTTGTGTATGAACATCATAACTCGATAGCTTATAGAGCTACCGAGTATGAAAATTTACAGAGTCGGTGGCTCTTTTGCTTACCGAGTACTTATGGATTATACACTACTCGGCAGCTATTGACTTACCGAGTATGATTTTTCAAATCCTTTTTTTCTGTAAAATTTTTAAGGTATAATCGGTAGCAAAGTTTTCCTGCCGAGTAACAATTTTTCTTACTCGGTAGATCTTCTGTCTGCCGAGTATGTTTGTGCTGTCGAAGGGTTTAATACCACTCGGTAACTCATTTATTTATCGAGCTACCGAGTAAGTGTACTCGGCAGCTATTTTGTTTTACCGAGGGTCAATTCTCCACACTCGGTTGCTTTTTTGCTTGCCGAGTATGTGTTATGTGCCTTCAATTTTACACTACTCGGTAGATACATGTACCACCGAGTGGTGCTAGACACATGTACTTTGTTTTAGAACCTGATATGCTAGTTTTTCTTTTCTTTGTTTTGTACTTTGGTATACATTAGGGCCAAAGAAATTAGAACGAAGAGAAGACACGACTAGCCAGTACAATACAATCTAACTATACAATCTCCGGAAAGTCTACCAGCACGAACTAAAGGGGGTCAGAAATTGACCGCTAAACACCGACGGCAAAAAGAAGCGGAAATTGCTGCTGCTGAGGCTGCTAAAAAGCTTGCTAGGGCTGCTGCTGCAGATCGATGGAATGGAGAAATGGGTGTTCCAAGTACAGGGACTTCAGGTGCTGAAGGTAACTCTATTAGAGGTGTTTCTAGTGGAGGTGGTGCAGGTAGAGGTGGAGCTAGTAGAAAACAAGCTAGGGCTGCTCCTGCACCTACAACTCAGATTGAACAAGAAGAAGAAGAACCTGCTGATCAAGAAGAAGATAATGTTAATAAGAAAAGTAAGGAGCACTTGAATTTCAAAATGATCGCAGGTCACGATGACGAAAAACCTCCTGGAACCCCTAACGATGGTGGTGAATTGCTTTTTGGTTACAAAAGTTCTTGGGCGCAAACAATCTATTGTGCCGAGGTAAGAGGTTCAACCATTTTGTTATTTTTTTAGTTATTTGGTTACCTATTGTTGCATACCTATAGTCATGTTTATGTTGTTATCCTAGGATCATGTGGAAGCAATTCGAATTCTGAAACCTGTATCTTCGGCGGGGAAAATGAAGTTGTGGCCCAAAGAAGATCATTGTTCCGGAGCTCTTGCACATGTGGAGGCCTCGGGGTTGTTGCCAGCTGTTGAAAACTCCATGATAGACCATGATAGGGTCTTCATATCAGCCCTCCTCGAGCGTTTTTATGGCGAGACCGACACTATGCATATGCCATGTGGAGAAATGGCAATCACTCCAGAAGATGCACACGTTATCACTAAACTCTCGCCTGAGGGCAAGGCGGTTGCAGACGGTTACGACGCTTCTGTTGATTGGAAAGAGCTCAACCGTCTCGTTTTTGAATGCCTTGGTTGGAACCCGGCTAAGTATGAGGAGGAGTGGAAAAAGTGTGCCACATACAGGAATAGACATCTCGACCTTAAATCACTAAGGGAGCAGTTAAGCGGAACTGCAGCGCGGGAACAACAGGGGTTGGGGATATCTAAAGAAACTTGCAGGCATACGGCTACGGCGTACTTGCTCTATCTCATTGGGTGTGTCATCTTCCCCAACAAGACAGGTAGTAGGGCCGATGTCAACCATTTACAGTTGCTGGAGGATCTTGACAAGGTCAAGACCTACGCTTGGGGAACTGCATGCCTTGCATTCCTTCTGAAGGAGATGAGGACTGCCTCGAGGAAAAATACTGCTCAAATTGGAGGAAATGTTGCTATACTTCAGGTAATTCTATCACCATAAACCTCGATTCCCAATTTTGTATTTCGCTTGCAACTTCTAACATTTTGTGTAATATACCTAGGTTTGGGGTTACGAACATTTCCCGGAAATCAAGCGAGCAACTAAAGATGATAAATGGGAATCGACTGAAGGTTATGGGAAGAGGTGGATATACACTAGAGGTCAAACTCAGGCGAGAAAACACATCCAAGCACAAGAATTGATTGACCTCCGGATTCAGTTCGATAATATTACGATTGACGACATTACCTTTGATCCATGGAAGGATAATCCGGATATATCCCGTGTCCCGCTGAGATGTTTTTTTGGGGGTTTGTGGCACCCTCTTGACTATGTGATGTATAATCCAACTCGTGTACTGCGTCAACTAGGGAGGGTACAAGGAGAACCTTGGAGGATGATGCGCGAAGGGTGGAACAAAATTGATATTGATAGTTGCGGATGGACAGAAGATTCAATCACGGTAGAACACAACAAAGCTCCAACCATAGCGACTCAGTGGAATGTGAGAAATGAGTTTATCTTGAATATTGGCGAATGGGTTGTGGGACAGGGTGATGTGGCGCCGGAATACATGGAATGGTACCGGAATGTTTCTCACCCCTTTGTGATTCGTCAACATGGGAATCAGCCAATATCAACTAGATTACCTCCAACAAAGGGTGGCGGCACAACTACCTGCGGGTCTCTCCTTAAGGGATTGCCCAAAGCTATGGTTGCTAGAGTGGTACGTATTCTTGTTAAATTTTCTTAAATTTTGGTTTAAATTATAAATTATGGTTTAAATGTGTTGAATTATGATTTGAATTTCATACAGAAACGAAGAATTGAGTTTGCAACTACCTCTATTATGGGACATCTCAGGCTAAAAGAGCCTTTGAGGACAAGAAAAATCACAGAAACCTGTGAACTTATCTTGAATTTTGATAATGAAGCATATGCTACGCAGTATGGAGAGACTAGTGAGCCATTGGAGAGGAGAAAGCGTCCGTTGGATTCAACCAGTGCTGATCAAGAAGACGATGCTGATGAAAGTGGTAGAGGTGGAGCTGCTAAACGAATCCCGAAGATAATGCGTTCTAAACGAGGTGGAAAATAGCCACCAATAGCCAACAATAGCCAACCTTCTTCCCAACAATAGCCACACAAATAACCCAACTTTGTAAGCTCAAACCACTTATATGAGATGGAAAATCCACCAATGACAAACATTGCACAATGGGATGACGAGGAGGATGGGTCGTTGGTAGCTGCGTTCATTATTTTTTACAATAAGCATCCAAATGCTGGTTACGTCTCGTTTTGGAAGGGTGTAGGGGTTCATTATCACAGCATCACCGGGAATACCAAAGAACGCACGTGGGAGAAACTAGCAAATAGATTTGACTACATCAAAGGTGATATGAGAGAGCATTGTATAATATGTCAACTGATAGGTTCTCCATTTCAAGACGAACACACTTCGGAAGAAGATGTGAGTATTATCTTCTCGTTTTCCATCTTGATCCAATCATGGTGTATTTGCACACTAAAGTTTTGTTTTTAACAATTTCAGAAATTAGCTTTCAAGACGCTATGGAGGGAGCGGAACGGGTCTCGCAGATTTCGACATGGATGGATTCTGAAGATGCTGCTAAAGCACTCAACGAAATTCATCACCGATTGGCTATTAGTCGATGATCCACACACCACTTACTAATTTTGTTTATATGCTAATCGGTAACACTATGGAGTTACCGAATTAAAATTCGGCAGTATATATGTGTTTTACTGCCTACCGAATATATTTACTTTCAAATTTGGTACTTTATAGCTATTCGGTAACTATATGTAGCTACCGAATGTACCTCGTAACTCTCAACCACAACGGTAATTTAATGACAAATGTATCCGTTGGGGCTGGTTCCTATATTTAAGATTAGTTTCTGCACCCGTTTTTTCCTCTCAACCAAAACTGATCTTGCCCTCTCAAAACCAAAACTGATCTTCAAGAAAAATGGGTGATTATATTTGTTTCACCAATGAAGATGAGCTTATGGTTATCAAATCGTTTATTCCAGTGTACCTTGAACGACCA